>JAZAQT010000534.1:0-165000 GCA_036417435.1 Inia geoffrensis
GGGTACAGGTTAGGGTACGACAATGCTTAAGGGTTAGCCTAAGTGTGAGGGAACGAGTTAGTGTTGGTGTACTGGTTAAGACAACGGCACCGATGAGGGTAAGGCCTCGGAAAAGGGTCACGTTCAGGGTTTCGCTTAGGGTTAGGGTTAGGGAATGGGGAGGGATTAGGGTACAGGATAGGGTACGACAATGCTTAAGGGTTAGCGTACGTTTGAGGGCATGAGTTAGTGTTTGTGTCCTGGTTAAGATTAGGGCATTGGTTAGGGTAGGGCATCGGAAGTGGGTCAGGTTTAGGGATTGGGTTAGGGTTAGGGTTAAGGAATGGGGAGGGATTAGGGTACAATTTAGGGTACGACAACGCTTAAGGTTTAGCGTACGTGTGAGGGCACGAGTTAGTGTTGGTGTCCTGGTTAAGATTAGGGCACGGGTGAGGGTAAGGCTTCGGGTGAGGGTCAGGGTTAGGATTCGGGTTAGGGTTAGGGTTAAGGAATGCAGAGGGATTAGGGTACAGCCTAGGGTACGACAGTGCTTAAGGGTTAGCGTTCGTGTGAGGGCAAGTGTTAGTGTTAGTGTCCTGGTTAAGATTAGGGCACGGGTGAGGGTGAGGCTTCAGGTGAGGGTCAGGGTTAGGATTCGGGTTAGGGTTAGGGTTAGGGAATGGGGAGGGATTAGGGTACAGTTTAGGGTACGACAACGATTAAATGTTAGCGTACGTGTGAGGGCACAAGTTAGTGTTGGTGTCCTGGTTAAGATTAGGGCACGGGTGAGGGTAAGGTTTCGGGTGAGGGTCAGGGATAGAATTCGGGTTAGGGTTAGGGTTAGGGAATGGGGAGATATTAGGGCACAGTTTAGGGTACCACAACGCTTAAGGTTTAGCGTACGTGTGAGGTCACTAGTTAGTGTTAGTGAACTGCTTACCATTAGGGCATGGGTGAGGGTAAGGCCTCGGAAGAGGGTCACGTTAAGGGTTAGGGTCAGGGTTAGGGTTAGGGAATGGGGATTGATTAGGGTACAGGTTTGGGTACGGCAATGGCTTAGGGTTGGCGTACGTTAGAGGGCATGGGTTAGTGTTGATGTACTGGTTAAAATTAGGACACGGGTGAGGGTAAAGGTTCGGGTGAGTTTCATGGTTAGGTTTCAGGTTAGGGTTAGGGTTAGGGAATGGAGAGGGATTAGCGTACAGGTTAGGGTACGACAATGCTTAAGGGTTAGCGTAAGTGTGAGGGCACGAGTTAGCGTTGGTGTACTGGTTAAGACAACGGCACCGATGAGGGTAAGGCCTCGGTAAAGGGTCACGTTCAGGGTTTCGCTTAGGGTTAGGGTTAGGGAATGGGGAGGGATTAGGGTACAGGATAGGGTACGACAATGCTTAAGGGTTAGCGTAAGTGTGAGGGCACGAGTTAGTGTTGGTGTACTGGTTAAGACAACGGCACCGATGAGGGTAAGGCCTCGGAAAAGGGTCACGTTCAGGGTTTCGCTTAGGGTTAGGGTTAGGGAATGGGGAGGGATTAGGGTACAGGATAGGGTACGACAATGCTTAAGGGTTAGCGTACGTTTGAGGGCATGAGTTAGTGTTTGTGTCCTGGTTAAGATTAGGGCATTGGTTAGGGTAGGGCATCGGAAGTGGGTCAGGTTTAGGGATTGGGTTAGGGTTAGGGTTAAGGAATGCAGAGGGATTAGGGTACAGCTTAGGGTACAACAGTGCTTAAAGGTTAGCGTTCGTGTGAGGTCAAGTGTTAGTGTTAGTGTCCTGGTTAAGATTAGGGCACGGGTGAGGGTAAGGCTTCAGGTGAGGGTCAGGGTTAGGATTCGGGTTAGGGTTAGGGTTAGGGAATGGGGAGGGATTAGGGTACAGTTTAGGGTACGACAACGATTAAGGGTTAGCGTACGTGTGAGGGCACAAGTTAGTGTTGGTGTCCTGGTTAAGATTAGGGCACGGGTGAGGGTAAGGTTTCGGGTGAGGGTCAGGGATAGAATTCGGGTTAGGGTTAGGGTTAGGGAATGGGGAGATATTAGGGCACAGTTTAGGGTACTACAACGCTTAAGGTTTAGCGTACGTGTGAGGTCACTAGTTAGTGTTAGTGAACTGCTTACCATTAGGGCACGGGTGAGGGTAAGGCCTCGGAAGAGGGTCACGTTAAGGGTTAGGGTTAGGGTTAGGGAATGGGGATTGATTAGGGTACAGGTTAGGGTACGGCAATGGCTTAGGGTTGGCGTACGTTAGAGGGCATGGGTTAGTGTTGATGTACTGGTTAAAATTAGGACACGGGTGAGGGTAAAGTTTCGGGTGAGTTTCATGGTTAGGTTTCAGGTTAGGGTTAGGGTTAGGGAATGGAGAGGGATTAGGGTACAGGTTAGGGTACCGCTGCGGTTTAGTGTTAGCGTACGTTTGAGGGCACGAGTTAGTCTTGGTGTGCTGGTTAAGATTAGGGCACGGGTGAGGGTCAGGCTTCGGGTGAGGGTCAGGGTTAAGATTCGGGTTAGGGTTAGGGTTAGGGAATGGAGAGGGATTAGGGTACAGGTTAGGGTACGACAATGCTTAAGGGTTAGCGTAAGTGTGAGGGCACGAGTTAGTGTTGGTGTACTGGTTAAGACAACGGCACCGATGAGGGTAAGGCCTCGGAAAAGGGTCACGTTCAGGGTTTCGCTTAGGGTTAGGGTTAAGGAATGGGGAGGGATTAGGGTACAGGATAGGGTACGACAATGCTTAAGTGTTAGCGTACGTTTGAGGGCATGAGTTAGTGTTTGTGTCCTGGTTAAGATTAGGGCATTGGTTAGGGTAGGGCATCGGAAGTGGGTCAGGTTTAGGGATGGGGTTAGGGTTAGGGTTAAGGAAATCGGAGGGATTAGGGTACAATTTAGGGTACGACAACGCTTAAGGTTTAGCGTACGTGTGAGGGCACGAGTTAGTGTTGGTGTCCTGGTTAAGATTAGGGCACGGGTGAGGGTAAGGCATCGGGTGAGGGTCAGGGTTAGGATTCGGGTTAGGGTTAGGGTTAAGGAATGCAGAGGGATTAGGGTACAGCTTAGGGTACGACAGTGCTTAAGGGTTAGCGTTCGTTTGAGGGCAAGTGTTAGTGTTAGTGTCCTGGTTAACATTAGGGCACGGGTGAGGGTAAGGCTTCAGGTGAGGGTCAGGGTTAGGATTCGGGTTAGGGTTAGGGTTAGGGAATGGGGAAGGATTAGGGTACAGTTTAGGGTACGACAACGATTAAGGGTTAGCGTACGTGTGAGGGCACAAGTTAGTGTTGGTGTCCTGGTTAAGATTAGGGCACGGGTGAGGGTAAGGTTTCGGGTGAGGGTCAGGGATAGAATTCGGGTTAGGGTTAGGGTTAGGGAATGGGGAGATATTAGGGCACAGTTTAGGGTACCACAACGCTTAAGGTTTAGCGTACGTGTGAGGTCACTAGTTAGTGTTAGTGTACTGCTTCCGATTAAGGCACGGGTGAGGGTAAGGCCTCGGAAGAGGGTCACGTTAAGGGTTAGGGTTAGGGAATGGGGATTGATTAGGGTACAGGTTAGGGTACGGCAATGGCTTAGGTTTGGCGTACGTTAGAGGGCATGGGTTAGTGTTGATGTACTGGTTAAAATTAGGACACTGGTGAGGGTAAAGTTTCGGGTGAGTGTTATGGTTAGGTTTCAGGTTACTGTTAGTGTTAGGGAATGGAGAGGGATTAGGGTACAGGTTAGGGTACCGCTGCGGTTTAGTGTTAGCGTACGTGTGAGGGCACGAGTTAGTCGTGGTGTCCTGGTTAAGATTAGGGCACGGGTGAGGGTAAGGCTTCGGGTGAGGGTCAGGGTTAGGATTCGGGTTAGGGTTAGGGTTAGGGAATGGAGAGGGATTAGGGTACAGGTTAGGGTACGACAATGCTTAAGGGTTAGCGTAAGTGTGAGGGCACGTTTTAGTGTTGGTGTACTGGTTAAGACAACGGCACCGATGAGGGTAAGGCCTCGGAAAAGGGTCACGTTCAGGGTTTCGCTTAGGGTTAGGGTTAAGGAATGGGGAGGGATTAGGGTACAGGATAGGGTACGACAATGCTTAAGGGTTAGCGTACGTTTGAGGGCATGAGTTAGTGTTTGTGTCCTGGTTAAGATTAGGGCATTGGTTAGTGTAGGGCATCGGAAGTGGGTCAGGTTTAGGGATGGGGTTAGGGTTAGGGTTAAGGAAATCGGAGGGATTAGGGTACAATTTAGGGTACGACAACGCTTAAGGTTTAGCGTACGTGTGAGGGCACGAGTTAGTGTTGGTGTCCTGGTTAACATTAGGGCACGGGTGAGGGTAAGGCTTCGGGTGAGGGTCAGGGTTAGGATTCGGGTTAGGGTTAGGGTTAAGGAATGCAGAGGGATTAGGGTACAGCTTAGGGTACGACAGTGCTTAAGGGTGAGCGTTCGTGTGAGGGCAAGGGTTAGTGTTAGTGTCCTGGTTAAGATTAGGGCACGGGAGAGGGTAAGGCTTCAGGTGAGGGTCAGGGTTAGGATTCGGGTTAGGGTTAGGGTTAAGGAATGGGGAGGGATTAGGGTACAGTTTAGGGTACGACAACGATAAAGGGTTAGCGTACGTGTGAGGGCACGAGTTAGTGTTGGTGTCCTAGTTAAGATTAAGGCACGGGTGAGGGTAAGTTTTCGGGTGAGGGTCAGGGATAGAATTCGGGTTAGGGTTAGGGTTAGGGAATGGGGAGATATTAGGGCACAGTTTAGGGCACCACAACGCTTAAGGTTTAGTGTACGTGTGAGGTCACTAGTTAGTGTTAGTGTACTGCTTACGATTAGGGCACGGGTGAGGGTAAGGCCTCGGAAGAGGGTCACGTTAAGGGTTAGGGTTAGGGTTAGGGTTAGGAAATGGGGATTGATTAGTGTACAGGTTAGGGTACGGCAATGGCTTAGGGTTGGCGTACGTTAGAGGGCATGGGTTAGTGTTGATGTACTGGTTAAAATTAGGACACGGGTGAGGGTAAAGTTTCGGGTGCGTGTCATGGTTAGGTTTCAGGTTAGGGTTAGGGTTAGGGAATGGAGAGGGATTAGGGTACAGGTTAGGGTACCGCTGCGGTTTAGTGTTAGCGTACGTGTGAGGGCAGGAGTTAGTCTTGGTGTCCTGGTTAAGATTAGGGCACGGGTGAGGGTAAGGCTTCGGGTGAGGGTCAGGGTTAGGATTCGGGTTAGGGTTAGGGTTAGGGAATGGAGAGGGATTAGGGTACAGGTTAGGGTACGACTATGCTTAAGGGTTAGCGTAAGTGTGAGGGCACGAGTTAGTGTTGGTGTACTGGTTAAGACAACGGCACCGATGAGGGTAAGGCCTCGGAAAAGGGTCACGTTCAGGGTTTCGCTTAGGGTTAGGGTTAGGGAATGGGGAGGGATTAGGGTACAGGATAGGGTACGACAATGCTTAAGGGTTAGCGTACGTTTGAGGGCATGAGTTAGTGTTTGTGTCCTGGTTAAGATTAGGGCATTGGTTAGGGTAGGGCATCGGAAGTGGGTCAGGTTTAGGGATGGGGTTAGGGTTAGGGTTAAGGAATGGGGAGGGATTAGGGTACAATTTAGGGTACGACAACGCTTAAGGTTTAGCGTACGTGTCAGGGCACGAGTTAGTGTTGGTGCCCTGGTTAAGATTAGGGCACGGGTGAGGGTAAGGCTTCGGGTGAGGGTCAGGGTTAGGATTCGGGTTAGGGTTAGGGTTAAGGAATGCAGAGGGATTAGGGTACAGCTTAGGGTACGACAGTGCTTAAGGGTTAGCGTTCGTGTGAGGGCAAGGGTTAGTGTTAGGGTCCTGGATAAGATTAGGGCACGGGTGAGGGTAAGGCTTCAGGTGAGGGTCAGGGTTAGGATTCGGGTTAGGGTTAGGGTTAAGGAATGGGGAGGGATTAGGGTACAGTTTAGGGTACGACAAAGATTAAGGGTTAGCGTACGTGTGAGGGCACAAGTTAGTGTTGGTGTCCTGGTTAAGATTAGGGCACGGGTGAGGGTAAGGTTTCGGGTGAGGGTCAGGGATAGAATTCGCGTTAGGGTTAGGGTTAGGGAATGGGGAGATATTAGGGCACAGTTTAGGGTACCACAGCGCTTAAGGTTTAGCGTACGTGTGAGGTCACTAGTTAGTGTTAGTGTACTGCTTACGATTAGGGCACGGGTGAGGGAAAGGCCTCGGAAGAGGGTCACGTTAAGGGTTAGGGTTAGGGTTAGTGTTAGGGAATGGGGATTGATTAGGGTACAGGTTAGGGTACGGCAATGGCTTAAGGTTGGCGTACGTTAGAGGGCATGGGTTAGTGTTGATGTACTGGTTAAAATTAGGACACGGGTGAGGGTAAAGTTTCGGGTGAGTGTCATGGTTAGGTTTCAGGTTAGGGTTAGGGTTAGGGAATGGAGAGGGATTAGGGTACAGGTTAGGGTACCGCTGCGGTTTAGTGTTAGCGTACGTTTGAGGGCACGAGTTAGTCTTGGTGTCCTGGTTAAGATTAGGGCACGGGTGAGGGTAAGGCTTCGGGTGAGGGTCAGGGTTAGGATTCGGGTTAGGGTTAGGGTTAGGGAATGGAGAGGGATTAGGGTACAGGTTAGGGTACGACAATGCTTAAGGGTTAGCGTAAGTGTGAGGGCACGAGTTAGTGTTGGTGTACTGGTTAAGACAACGGCACCGATGAGGGTAAGGCCTCGGAAAAGGGTCACGTTCAGGGTTTCGCTTAGGGTTAGGGTTAGGGAATGGGGAGGGATTAGGGTACAGGATAGGGTACGACAATGCTTAAGGGTTAGCGTACGTTTGAGGGCATGAGTTAGTGTTTGTGTACTGGTTAAGATTAGGGCATTGGTTAGGGTAGGGCATCGGAAGTGGGTCAGATTTAGGGATGGGGTTGGGTTAGGGTTAAGGAATGGGGAGGGATTAGGGTACAATTTAGTGTACGACAACGCTTAAGGTTTAGCGTACGTGTGAGGGCACGAGTTAGTGTTGGTGTCCTGGTTAAGATTAGGGCACGGGTGAGGGTAAGGCTTCAGGTGAGGGTCAGGGTTAGGATTCGGGTTAGGGTTAGGGTTAGGGAATGGGGAGGGATTAGGGTACAGTTTAGGGTACGACAACGATTAAGGGTTAGCGTACGTGTGAGGGCACAAGTTAGTGTTGGTGTCCTGGTTAAGATTAGGGCACGGGTGAGGGTAAGGTTTCAGGTGAGGGTCAGGGATAGAATTCGGGTTAGGGTTAGGGTTAGGGAATGGGGAGATATTAGGGCACAGTTTAGGGTACCACAACGCTTAAGGTTTAGCGTACGTGTGAGGTCACTAGTTAGTGTTAGTGAACTGCTTACCATTAGGGCACGGGTGAGGGTAAGGTCTCGGAAGAGGGTCACGTTAAGGGTTAGGGTTAGGGTTAGGGTTAGGGAATGGGGATTGATTAGGGTACAGGTTAGGGTACGGCAATGGCTTAGGGTTGGCGTACGTTAGAGGGCATGGGTTAGTGTTGATGTACTGGTTAAAATTAGGACACGGGTGAGGGTAAAGTTTCGGGTGAGTTTCATGGTTAGGTTTCAGGTTAGGGTTAGGGTTAGGGAATGGAGAGGGATTAGGGTACAGGTTAGGGCACCGCTGCGGTTTAGTGTTAGCGTACGTTTGAGGGCACGAGTTAATCTTGGTGTGCTGGTTAAGATTAGGGCACGGGTGAGGGTAAGGCTTCGGGTGAGGGTCAGGGTTAGGATTCGGGTTAGGGTTAGGGTTAGGGAATGGAGAGGGATTAGGGTACAGGTTAGGGTACGACAATCCTTAAGGGTTAGCCTAAGTGTGAGGGAACGAGTTAGTGTTGGTGTACTGGTTAAGACAACGGCACCGATGAGGGTAAGGCCTCGGAAAAGGGTCACGTTCAGGGTTTCGCTTAGGGTTAGTGTTAGGGAATGGGGAGGGATTAGGGTACAGGATAGGGTTCGACAATGCTTAAGGGTTAGCGTACGTTTGAGGGCATGAGTTAGTGTTTGTGTCCTGGTTAAGATTAGGGCATTGGTTAGGGTAGGGCATCGGAAGTGGGTCAGGTTTAGCGATGGGATTAGGGTTAGGGTTAAGGAATGGGGAGGGATTAGGGTACAATTTAGGGTACGACAACGCTTAAGGTTTAGCGTACGTGTGAGGGCACGAGTTAGTGTTGGTGTCCTGGTTAAGATTAGGGCACGGGTGAGGGTAAGGCTTCGGGTGAGGGTCAGGGTTAGGATTCAGGTTAGGGTTAGGGTTAAGAAATGCAGAGGGATTGGGGTACAGCTTAGGGTACGACAGTGCTTAAGGGTTAGCGTTCGTGTGAGGGCAAGGGTTAGTGTTAGTGTCCTAGTTAAGATTAGGGCACGGGTGAGGGTCAGACTTCAGGTGAGGGTCAGGGTTAGGATTCGGGTTAGGGTTAGGGTTAGGGAATGGGGAGGGATTAGGGTACAGTTTAGGGTACGACAACGATTAAGGGTTAGCGTACGTGTGAGGGCACAAGTTAGTGTTGGTGTCCTGGTTAAGATTAGGGCACGGGTGAGGGTAAGGTTTCGGGTGAGGGTCAGGGATAGAATTCGGGTTAGGGTTAGGGTTAGGGAATGGGGAGATATTAGGGCACAGTTTAGGGTACCACAACGCTTAAGGTTTAGCGTACGTGTGAGGTCACTAGTTAGTGTTAGTGTACTGCTTACGATTAAGGCACGGGTGAGGGTAAGGCCTCGGAAGAGGGTCACGTTAAGGGTTAGGGTTAGGGAATGGGGATTGATTAGGGTACAGGTTAGGGTACGGCAATGGCTTAGGGTTGGCGTACGTTAGAGGGCATGGGTTAGTGTTGATGTACTGGTTAAAATTAGGACACGGGTGAGGGTAAAGTTTCGGGTGAGTGTCATGGTTAGGTTTCAGGTTACGGTTAGGGTTAGGGAATGGAGAGGGATTAGGGTACAGGTTAGGGTACCGCTGCGGTTTAGTGTTAGCGTACGTGTGAGGGCACGAGTTAGTCTTGGTGTCCTGGTTAAGATTAGGGCACGGGTGAGGGTAAGGCCTCGGAAAAGGGTCACGTTCAGGGTTTCGCTTAGGGTTAGGGTTAGGGAATGGGGAGGGATTAGGGTACAGGATAGGGTACGACAATGCTTAAGGGTTAGCGTAAGTGTGAGGGCACGAGTAAGTGTTGGTGTACTGGTTAAGACAACGGCACCGATGAGGGTAAGGCCTCGGAAAAGGGTCACGTTCAGGGTTTCGCTTAGGGTTAGGGTTAGGGAATGGGGAGGGATTAGGGTACAGGATAGGGTACGACAATGCTTAAGGGTTAGCGTACGTTTGAGGGCATGAGTTAGTGTTTGTGTCCTGGTTAAGATTAGGGCATTGGTTAGGGTAGGACATCGGAAGTGGGTCAGGTTTAGGGATTGGGTTAGGGTTAGGGTTAAGGAATGGGGAGGGATTAGGGTACAATTTAGGGTACGACAACGCTTAAGGTTTAGCGTACGTGTGAGGGCACGAGTTAGTGTTGGTGTCCTGGTTAAGATTAGGGCACGGGTGAGGGTAAGGCTTCGGGTGAGGGTCAGGGTTAGGATTCGGGTTAGGGTTAGGGTTAAGGAATGCAGAGGGATTAGGGTACAGCTTAGGGTACGACAGTGCTTAAGGGTTAGCGTTCGTGTGAGGGCAAGGGTTAGTGTTAGTGTCCTGGTTAAGATTAGGGCACGGGTGAGGGTAACACTTCAGGTGAGGGTCAGGGTTAGGATTCGGGTTAGGGTTAGGGTTAGGGAATGGGGAGGGATTAGGGTACAGTTTAGGGTACGACAACGATTAAGGGTTAGCGTACGTGTGAGGGCACAAGTTAGTGTTGGTGTCCTGGTTAAGATTAGGGCACGGGTGAGGGTAAGGTTTCGGGTGAGGGTCAGGGATAGAATTCGGGTTAGGGTTAGGGTTAGGGAATGGGGAGATATTAGGGCACAGTTTAGGGTACCACAACGCTTAAGGTTTAGCGTACGTGTGAGGTCACTAGTTAGTGTTAGTGTACTGCTTCCGATTAAGGCACGGGTGAGGGTAAGGCCTCGGAAGAGGGTCACGTTAAGGGTTAGGGTTAGGGAATGGGGATTGATTAGGGTACAGGTTAGGGTACGGCAATGGCTTAGGGTTGGCGTACGTTAGAGGGCATGGGTTAGTGTTGATGTACTGGTTAAAATTAGGACACTGGTGAGGGTAAAGTTTCGGGTGAGTGTTATGGTTAGGTTTCAGGTTACTGTTAGTGTTAGGGAATGGAGAGGGATTAGGGTACAGGTTAGGGTACCGCTGCGGTTTAGTGTTAGCGTACGTGTGAGGGCACGAGTTAGTCTTGGTGTCCTGGTTAAGATTAGGGCACGGGTGAGGTTAAGGCTTCGGGTGAGGGTCAGGGTTAGGATTCGGGTTAGGGTTAGGGTTAGGGAATGGAGAGGGTTTAGGGTACAGGTTAGGGTACGACAATGCTTAAGGGTTAGCGTAAGTGTGAGGGCACGAGTTAGTGTTGGTGTACTGGTTAAGACAACGGCACCGATGAGGGTAAGGCCTCGGAGAAGGGTCACGTTCAGGGTTTCGCTTAGGGTTAGGGTTAAGGAATGGGGAGGGATTAGGGTACAGGATAGGGTACGACAATGCTTAAGGGTTAGCGTACGTTTGAGGGCATGAGTTAGTGTTTGTGTCCTGGTTAAGATTAGGGCATTGGTTAGTGTAGGGCATCGGAAGTGGGTCAGGTTTAGGGATGGGGTTAGGGTTAGGGTTAAGGAAATCGGAGGGATTAGGGTACAATTTAGGGTACGACAACGCTTAAGGTTTAGCGTACGTGTGAGGGCACGAGTTAGTGTTGGTGTCCTGGTTAAGATTAGGGCACGGGTGAGGGTAAGGCTTCGGGTGAGGGTCAGGGTTAGGATTCGGGTTAGGGTTAGGGTTAAGGAATGCAGAGGGATTAGGGTACAGCTTAGGGTACGACAGTGCTTAAGGGTGAGCGTTCGTGTGAGGGCAAGGGTTAGTGTTAGTGTCCTGGTTAAGATTAGGGCACGGGAGAGGGTAAGGCTTCAGGTGAGGGTCAGGGTTAGGATTCGGGTTAGGGTTAGGGTTAGGGAATGGGGAGGGATTAGGGTACAGTTTAGGGTACGACAACGATAAAGGGTTAGCGTACGTGTGAGGGCACGAGTTAGTGTTGGTGTCCTAGTTAAGATTAAGGCACGGGTGAGGGTAAGGTTTCGGGTGAGGGTCAGGGATAGAATTCGGGTTAGGGTTAGGGTTAGGGAATGGGGAGATATTAGGGCACAGTTTAGGGCACCACAACGCTTAAGGTTTAGTGTACGTGTGAGGTCACTAGTTAGTGTTAGTGTACTGCTTACGATTAGGGCACGGGTGAGGGTAAGGCCTCGGAAGAGGGTCACGTTAAGGGTTAGGGTTAGGGTTAGGGTTAGGAAATGGGGATTGATTAGTGTACAGGTTAGGGTACGGCAATGGCTTAGGGTTGGCGTACGTTAGAGGGCATGGGTTAGTGTTGATGTACTGGTTAAAATTAGGACACGGGTGAGGGTAAAGTTTCGGGTGCGTGTCATGGTTAGGTTTCAGGTTAGGGTTAGGGTTAGGGAATGGAGAGGGATTAGGGTACAGGTTAGGGTACCGCTGCGGTTTAGTGTTAGCGTACGTGTGAGGACAGGAGTTAGTCTTGGTGTCCTGGTTAAGATTAGGGCACGGGTGAGGGTAAGGCTTCGGGTGAGGGTCAGGGTTAGGATTCGGGTTAGGGTTAGGGTTAGGGAATGGAGAGGGATTAGGGTACAGGTTAGGGTACGACAACGATTAAGGGTTAGCGTACGTGTGAGGGCACAAGTTAGTGTTGGTGTCCTGGTTAAGATTAGGGCACGGGTGAGGGTAAGGTTTCGGGTGAGGGTCAGGGATAGAATTCGGGTTAGGGTTAGGGTTAGGGAATGGGGAGATATTAGGGCACAGTTTAGGGTACCACAACGCTTAAGGTTTAGCGTACGTGTGAGGTCACTAGTTAGTGTTAGTGTACTGCTTACGATTAAGGCACGGGTGAGGGTAAGGCCTCGGAAGAGGGTCACGTTAAGGGTTAGGGTTAGGGAATGGGGATTGATTAGGGTACAGGTTAGGGTACGGCAATGGCTTAGGGTTGGCGTACGTTAGAGGGCATGGGTTAGTGTTGATGTACTGGTTAAAATTAGGACACGGGTGAGGGTAAAGTTTCGGGTGAGTGTCATGGTTAGGTTTCAGGTTACGGTTAGGGTTAGGGAATGGAGAGGGATTAGGGTACAGGTTAGGGTACCGCTGCGGTTTAGTGTTAGCGTACGTGTGAGGGCACGAGTTAGTCTTGGTGTCCTGGTTAAGATTAGGGCACGGGTGAGGGTAAGGCCTCGGAAAAGGGTCACGTTCAGGGTTTCGCTTAGGGTTAGGGTTAGGGAATGGGGAGGGATTAGGGTACAGGATAGGGTACGACAATGCTTAAGGGTTAGCGTAAGTGTGAGGGCACGAGTAAGTGTTGGTGTACTGGTTAAGACAACGGCACCGATGAGGGTAAGGCCTCGGAAAAGGGTCACGTTCAGGGTTTCGCTTAGGGTTAGGGTTAGGGAATGGGGAGGGATTAGGGTACAGGATAGGGTACGACAATGCTTAAGGGTTAGCGTACGTTTGAGGGCATGAGTTAGTGTTTGTGTCCTGGTTAAGATTAGGGCATTGGTTAGGGTAGGACATCGGAAGTGGGTCAGGTTTAGGGATTGGGTTAGGGTTAGGGTTAAGGAATGGGGAGGGATTAGGGTACAATTTAGGGTACGACAACGCTTAAGGTTTAGCGTACGTGTGAGGGCACGAGTTAGTGTTGGTGTCCTGGTTAAGATTAGGGCACGGGTGAGGGTAAGGCTTCGGGTGAGGGTCAGGGTTAGGATTCGGGTTAGGGTTAGGGTTAAGGAATGCAGAGGGATTAGGGTACAGCTTAGGGTACGACAGTGCTTAAGGGTTAGCGTTCGTGTGAGGGCAAGGGTTAGTGTTAGTGTCCTGGTTAAGATTAGGGCACGGGTGAGGGTAACACTTCAGGTGAGGGTCAGGGTTAGGATTCGGGTTAGGGTTAGGGTTAGGGAATGGGGAGGGATTAGGGTACAGTTTAGGGTACGACAACGATTAAGGGTTAGCGTACGTGTGAGGGCACAAGTTAGTGTTGGTGTCCTGGTTAAGATTAGGGCACGGGTGAGGGTAAGGTTTCGGGTGAGGGTCAGGGATAGAATTCGGGTTAGGGTTAGGGTTAGGGAATGGGGAGATATTAGGGCACAGTTTAGGGTACCACAACGCTTAAGGTTTAGCGTACGTGTGAGGTCACTAGTTAGTGTTAGTGTACTGCTTCCGATTAAGGCACGGGTGAGGGTAAGGCCTCGGAAGAGGGTCACGTTAAGGGTTAGGGTTAGGGAATGGGGATTGATTAGGGTACAGGTTAGGGTACGGCAATGGCTTAGGGTTGGCGTACGTTAGAGGGCATGGGTTAGTGTTGATGTACTGGTTAAAATTAGGACACTGGTGAGGGTAAAGTTTCGGGTGAGTGTTATGGTTAGGTTTCAGGTTACTGTTAGTGTTAGGGAATGGAGAGGGATTAGGGTACAGGTTAGGGTACCGCTGCGGTTTAGTGTTAGCGTACGTGTGAGGGCACGAGTTAGTCTTGGTGTCCTGGTTAAGATTAGGGCACGGGTGAGGTTAAGGCTTCGGGTGAGGGTCAGGGTTAGGATTCGGGTTAGGGTTAGGGTTAGGGAATGGAGAGGGTTTAGGGTACAGGTTAGGGTACGACAATGCTTAAGGGTTAGCGTAAGTGTGAGGGCACGAGTTAGTGTTGGTGTACTGGTTAAGACAACGGCACCGATGAGGGTAAGGCCTCGGAGAAGGGTCACGTTCAGGGTTTCGCTTAGGGTTAGGGTTAAGGAATGGGGAGGGATTAGGGTACAGGATAGGGTACGACAATGCTTAAGGGTTAGCGTACGTTTGAGGGCATGAGTTAGTGTTTGTGTCCTGGTTAAGATTAGGGCATTGGTTAGTGTAGGGCATCGGAAGTGGGTCAGGTTTAGGGATGGGGTTAGGGTTAGGGTTAAGGAAATCGGAGGGATTAGGGTACAATTTAGGGTACGACAACGCTTAAGGTTTAGCGTACGTGTGAGGGCACGAGTTAGTGTTGGTGTCCTGGTTAAGATTAGGGCACGGGTGAGGGTAAGGCTTCGGGTGAGGGTCAGGGTTAGGATTCGGGTTAGGGTTAGGGTTAAGGAATGCAGAGGGATTAGGGTACAGCTTAGGGTACGACAGTGCTTAAGGGTGAGCGTTCGTGTGAGGGCAAGGGTTAGTGTTAGTGTCCTGGTTAAGATTAGGGCACGGGAGAGGGTAAGGCTTCAGGTGAGGGTCAGGGTTAGGATTCGGGTTAGGGTTAGGGTTAGGGAATGGGGAGGGATTAGGGTACAGTTTAGGGTACGACAACGATAAAGGGTTAGCGTACGTGTGAGGGCACGAGTTAGTGTTGGTGTCCTAGTTAAGATTAAGGCACGGGTGAGGGTAAGGTTTCGGGTGAGGGTCAGGGATAGAATTCGGGTTAGGGTTAGGGTTAGGGAATGGGGAGATATTAGGGCACAGTTTAGGGCACCACAACGCTTAAGGTTTAGTGTACGTGTGAGGTCACTAGTTAGTGTTAGTGTACTGCTTACGATTAGGGCACGGGTGAGGGTAAGGCCTCGGAAGAGGGTCACGTTAAGGGTTAGGGTTA
The DNA here is from genome assembly GCA_036417435.1 of Inia geoffrensis. NCBI lineage: Eukaryota > Metazoa > Chordata > Mammalia > Artiodactyla > Iniidae > Inia > Inia geoffrensis. Next base: position 14,688 of record JAZAQT010000534.1, read on the forward strand.
GGGTTAGGGTTAGGAAATGGGGATTGATTAGTGTACAGGTTAGGGTACGGCAATGGCTTAGGGTTGGCGTACGTTAGAGGGCATGGGTTAGTGTTGATGTACTGGTTAAAATTAGGACACGGGTGAGGGTAAAGTTTCGGGTGCGTGTCATGGTTAGGTTTCAGGTTAGGGTTAGGGTTAGGGAATGGAGAGGGATTAGGGTACAGGTTAGGGTACCGCTGCGGTTTAGTGTTAGCGTACGTGTGAGGACAGGAGTTAGTCTTGGTGTCCTGGTTAAGATTAGGGCACGGGTGAGGGTAAGGCTTCGGGTGAGGGTCAGGGTTAGGATTCGGGTTAGGGTTAGGGTTAGGGAATGGAGAGGGATTAGGGTACAGGTTAGGGTACGACAATGCTTAAGGGTTAGCGTAAGTGTGAGGGCACGAGTTAGTGTTGGTGTACTGGTTAAGACAACGGCACCGATGAGGGTAAGGCCTCGGAAAAGGGTCACGTTCAGGGTTTCGCTTAGGGTTAGGGTTAGGGAATGGGGAGGGATTAGGGTACAGGATAGGGTACGACAATGCTTAAGGGTTAGCGTACGTTTGAGGGCATGAGTTAGTGTTTGTGTACTGGTTAAGATTAGGGCATTGGTTAGGGTAGGGCATCGGAAGTGGATCAGGTTTAGGGATGGGGTTAGGGTTAGGGTTAAGGAATGGGGAGGGATTAGGGTACAATTTAGGGTACGACAACGCTTAAGGTTTAGCGTACGTGTGAGGGCACGAGTTAGTGTTGGTGCCCTGGTTAAGATTAGGGCACGGGTGAGGGTAAGGCTTCGGGTGAGGGTCAGGGTTAGGATTCGGGTTAGGGTTAGGGTTAAGGAATGCAGAGGGATTAGGGTACAGCTTAGGGTACGACAGTGCTTAAGGGTTAGCGTTCGTGTGAGGGCAAGGGTTAGTGTTAGGGTCCTGGATAAGATTAGGGCACGGGTGAGGGTAAGGCTTCAGGTGAGGGTCAGGGTTAGGATTCGGGTTAGGGTTAGGGTTAAGGAATGGGGAGGGATTAGGGTACAGTTTAGGGTACGACAAAGATTAAGGGTTAGCGTACGTGTGAGGGCACAAGTTAGTGTTGGTGTCCTGGTTAAGATTAGGGCACGGGTGAGGGTAAGGTTTCGGGTGAGGGTCAGGGATAGAATTCGTGTTAGGGTTAGGGTTAGGGAATGGGGAGATATTAGGGCACAGTTTAGGGTACCACAGCGCTTAAGGTTTAGCGTACGTGTGAGGTCACTAGTTAGTGTTAGTGTACTGCTTACGATTAGGGCACGGGTGAGGGAAAGGCCTCGGAAGAGGGTCACGTTAAGGGTTAGGGTTAGGGTTAGGGTTAGGGAATGGGGATTGATTAGGGTACAGGTTAGGGTACAGCAATGGCTTAGGGTTGGCGTACGTTAGAGGGCATGGGTTAGTGTTGATGTACTGGTTAAAATTAGGACACGGGTGAGGGTAAAGTTTCGGGTGAGTGTCATGGTTAGGTTTCAGGTTAGGGTTAGGGTTAGGGAATGGAGAGGGATTAGGGTACAGGTTAGGGTACCGCTGCGGTTTAGTGTTAGCGTACGTTTGAGGGCACGAGTTAGTCTTAGTGTCCTGGTTAAGATTAGGGCACGGGTGAGGGTAAGGCTTCGGGTGAGGGTCAGGGTTAGGATTCGGGTTAGGGTTAGGGTTAGGGAATGGAGAGGGATTAGGGTACAGGTTAGGGTACGACAATGCTTAAGGGTTAGCGTAAGTGTGAGGGCACGAGTTAGTGTTGGTGTACTGGTTAAGACAACGGCACCGATGAGGGTAAGGCCTCGGAAAAGGGTCACGTTCAGGGTTTCGCTTAGGGTTAGGGTTAGGGAATGGGGAGGGATTAGGGTACAGGATAGGGTACGACAATGCTTAAGGGTTAGCGTACGTTTGAGGGCATGAGTTAGTGTTTGTGTACTGGTTAAGATTAGGGCATTGGTTAGGGTAGGGCATCGGAAGTGGGTCAGATTTAGGGATGGGGTTGGGTTAGGGTTAAGGAATGGGGAGGGATTAGGGTACAATTTAGTGTACGACAACGCTTAAGGTTTAGCGTACGTGTGAGGGCACGAGTTAGTGTTGGTGTCCTGGTTAAGATTAGGGCACGGGTGAGGGTAAGGCTTCAGGTGAGGGTCAGGGTTAGGATTCGGGTTAGGGTTAGGGTTAGGGAATGGGGAGGGATTAGGGTACAGTTTAGGGTACGACAACGATTAAGGGTTAGCGTACGTGTGAGGGCACAAGTTAGTGTTGGTGTCCTGGTTAAGATTAGGGCACGGGTGAGGGTAAGGTTTCGGGTGAGGGTCAGGGATAGAATTCGGGTTAGGGTTAGGGTTAGGGAATGGGGAGATATTAGGGCACAGTTTAGGGTACCACAACGCTTAAGGTTTAGCGTACGTGTGAGGTCACTAGTTAGTGTTAGTGAACTGCTTACCATTAGGGCACGGGTGAGGGTAAGGTCTCGGAAGAGGGTCACGTTAAGGGTTAGGGTTAGGGTTAGGGTTAGGGAATGGGGATTGATTAGGGTTAAGGTTAGGGTACGGCAATGGCTTAGGGTTGGCGTACGTTAGAGGGCATGGGTTAGTGTTGATGTACTGGTTAAAATTAGGACACTGGTGAGGGTAAAGTTTCGGGTGAGTTTCATGGTTAGGTTTCAGGTTAGGGTTAGGGTTAGGGAATGGAGAGGGATTAGGGTACAGGTTAGGGTACCGCTGCGGTTTAGTGTTAGCGTACGTTTGAGGGCACGAGTTAGTCTTGGTGTGCTGGTTAAGATTAGGGCACGGGTGAGGGTAAGGCTTCGGGTGAGGGTCAGGGTTAGGATTCGGGTTAGGGTTAGGGTTAGGGAATGTAGAGGGATTAGGGTACAGGTTAGGGTACGACAATGCTTAAGGGTTAGCGTAAGTGTGAGGGCACGAGTTAGTGTTGGTGTCCTGGTTAAGATTAGGGCACGGGTGAGGGTAAGGTTTCGGGTGAGGGTCAGAGATAGAATTCGGGTTAGGGTTAGGGTTAGGGAATGGGGAGATATTAGGGCACAGTTTAGGGCACCACAACGCTTAAGGTTTAGTGTACGTGTGAGGTCACTAGTTAGTGTTAGTGTACTGCTTACGATTAGGGCACGGGTGAGGGTAAGGCCTCGGAAGAGGGTCACGTTAAGGGTTAGGGTTAGGGTTAGGGTTAGGAAATGGGGATTGGTTAGTGTACAGGTTAGGGTACGGCAATGGCTTAGGGTTGGCGTACGTTAGAGGGCATGGGTTAGTGTTGATGTACTGGTTAAAATTAGGACACGGGTTAGGGTAAAGTTTCGGGTGAGTGTCATGGTTAGGTTTCAGGTTAGGGTTAGGGTTAGGGAATGGAGAGGGATTAGGGTACAGGTTAGGGTACCGCTGCGGTTTAGTGTTAGCGTACGTTTGAGGGCACGAGTTAGTCTTGGTGTCCTGGTTAAGATTAGGGCACGGGTGAGGGTAAGGCTTCGGGTGAGTGTCAGAGTTAGGATTCGGGTTCGGGTTAGGGTTAGGGAATGGAGAGGGATTAGGGTACAGGTTAGGGTACGACAATGCTTAAGGCTTAGCGTAAGTGTGAGGGCACGAATTAGTGATGGTGTACTGGTTAAGACAACGGCACCGATGAGGGTAAGGCCTCGGAAAAGGGTCACGTTCAGGGTTTCGCTTAGGGTTAGGGTTAGGGAATGGTCAGGGATTAGGGTACAGGATAGGGTACGACAATGCTTAAGGGTTAGCGTACGTTTGAGGGCATGAGTTAGTGTTTGTGTCCTGGTTAAGATTAGGGCATTGGTTAGGGTAGGGCATCGGAAGTGGGTCAGGTTTAGGGATGGGGTTAGGGTTAGGGTTAAGGAATGCGGAGGGATTAGGGTGCAATTTAGGGTACGACAACGCTTAAGGTTTAGCGTACGTGTGAGGGCACGAGTTAGTGTTGGTGTCCTGGTTAAGATTAGGGCACGGGTGAGGGTAAGGCTTCGGGTGAGGGTCAGGGTTTGGATTCGTGTTAGGGTTAGGGTTAAGGAATGCAGAGGGATTAGGGTACAGTTTAGGGTACGACAACGATTAAGGGTTAGCGTACGTGTGAGGGCACAAGTTAGTGTTGGTGTCCTGGTTAAGATTAGGGGACGGGTGAGGGTAAGGTTTCGGGTGAGGGTCAGGGATAGAATTCGGGTTAGGGTTAGGGTTAGGGAAAGGGGAGATATTAGGGCACAGTTTAGGGTACCTAAACGCTTAAGGTTTAGCGTACGTGTGAGGTAACTAGTTAGTGTTAGTGTACTGCTTACGATTAGGGCACGGGTGAGGGTAAGGCCTCGGAAGAGGGTCACGTTAAGGGTTAGGGTTAGGGTTAGGGTTAGGGAATGGGGATTGATTAGGGTACAGGTTAGGGTACGGCAATGGCTTAGGGTTGGCGTACGTTAGAGGGCATGGGTTAGTGTTGATGTACTGGTTAAAATTAGGACACGGGTGAGGGTAAAGTTTCGGGTGCGTGTCATGGTTAGGTTTCAGGTTAGGGTTAGGGTTAGGGAATGGAGAGGGATTAGGGTACAGGTTAGGGTACCGCTGCGGTTTAGTGTTAACGTACGTGTGAGGGCATGAGTTAGTCTTGGTGTCCTGGTTAAGATTAGGGCACGGGTGAGGTTAAAGCTTCGGGTGAGGGTCAGGGTTAGGATTCGGGTTAGGGTTAGGGTTAGGGAATGGAGAAGGATTAGGGTACAGGTTAGGGTACGACAATGCTTAAGGGTTAGCGTAAGTGTGAGGGCACGAGTTAGTGTTGGTGTACTGGTTAAGACAACGGCACCGATGAGGGTAAGGCCTCGGAAAAGGGTCACGTTCAGGGTTTCGCTTAGGGTTAGGGTTAGGGAATGGGGAGGGATTAGGGTACAGGATAGGGTACGACAATGCTTAAGGGTTAGCGTACGTTTGAGGGCATGAGTTAGTGTTTGTGTCCTGGTTAAGATTAGGGCATTGGTTAGGGTAGGGCATCGGAAGTGGGTCAGGTTTAGGGATGGGGTTAGGGTTAGGGTTAAGGAATGGGGAGGGATTAGGGTACAATTTAGGGTACGACAACGCTTAAGGTTTAGCGTACGTGTGAGGGCACGAGTTAGTGTTGGTGTCCTGGTTAAGATTAGGGCACGGGTGAGGGTAAGGCTTCGGGTGAGGGTCAGGGTTAGGATTCGGGTTAGGGTTAGGGTTAAGGAATGCAGAGGGATTAGGGTACAGCTTAGGGTACGACACTGCTTAAGGGTTAGCGTTCGTGTGAGGGCAAGGGTTAGTGTTAGTGTCCTGGTTAAGATTAGGGCACGGGTGAGGGTAAGGCTTCAGGTGAGGGTCAGGGTTAGGATTCTGGTTAGGGTTAGGGTTAGGGAATGGGGAGGGATTAGGGTACAGTTTAGGGTACGACAACGATTAATGGTTAGCGTATGTGTGAGAGCACAAGTTAGTGTTGGTGTCCTGGTTAAGATTAGGGCACGGGTGAGGGTAAGGTTTCGGGTGAGGGTCAGGGATAGAATTCGGGTTAGGGTTAGGGTTAGGGAATGGGGAGATATTAGGGCACAGTTTAGGGTACCACAACGCTTAAGGTTTAGCGTACGTGTGAGGTCACTGGTTAGTGTTAGTGTACTGCTTACGATTAGGGCACGGGTGAGGGTAAGGCCTCGGAAGAGGGTCACGTTAAGGGTTAGGGTTAGGGTTAGGGTTAGGGAATGGGGATTGATTAGGGTACATGTTAGGGTACGGCAATGGCTTAGGGTTGGCGTACGTTAGAGGGCATGGGTTAGTGTTGATGTACTGGTTAAAATTAGGACACGGGTGAGGGTAAAGTTTCGGGTGAGTGTCATGGTTAGGTTTCAGGTTAGGGTTAGGGTTAGGGAATGGAGAGGGATTAGGGTACAGGTTAGGGTACCGCTGCGGTTTAGTGTTAGCGTACGTGTGAGGGCACGAGTTAGTCTTGGTGTTCTGGTTAAGATTAGGGCACGGGTGAGGGTAAGGCTTCGGGTGAGGGTCAGGGTTAGGATTCGGGTTAGGGTTAGGGTTAGGGAATGGAGAGGGATTAGGGTACAGGTTAGGGTACGAAAATGCTTTAGTGTTAGCCTAAGTGTGAGGGCACGAGTTATTGTTGGTATACTGGTTAAGACAACGGCACCGATGAGGGTAAGGCCTCGGAAAAGGGTCACGTTCAGGGTTTCGCTTAGGGTTAGTGTTAGGGAATGGGGAGGGATTAGGGTACAGGATAGGGTACGACAATGCTTAAGGGTTAGCGTACGTTTGAGGGCATGAGTTAGTGTTTGTGTCCTGGTTAAGATTAGGGCATTGGTTAGGGTAGGGCATCGGAAGTGGGTCAGGTTTAGCGATGGGGTTAGGGTTAGAGTTAAGGAATGGGGAGGGATTAGGGTACAATTTAGGGTACGACAACGCTTAAGGTTTAGCGTACGTGTGAGGGCACGAGTTAGTGTTGGTGTCCTGGTTAAGATTAGGGCACGGGTGAGGGTAAGGCTTCGGGTGAGGGTCAGGGTTAGGATTCGGGTTAGGGTTAGGGTTAAGGAATGCAGAGGGATTAGGGTACAGCTTAGGGTACGACAGTGCTTAAGGGTTAGCGTTCGTGTGAGGGCAAGGGTTAGTGTTAGTGTCCTGGTTAAGATTAGGGCACGGGTGAGGGTAAGACTTCAGGTGAAGGTCAGGGTTAGGATTCGGGTTAGGGTTAGGGTTAGGGAATGGGGAGGGATTAGGGTACAGTTTAGGGTACGACAACGATTAAGGGTTAGCGTACGTGTGAGGGCACGAGTTAGTGTTGGTGTCCTGGTTAAGATTAGGGCACGGGTGAGGGTAAGGTTTCGGGTGAGGGTCAGGGATAGAATTCGGGTTAGGGTTAGGGTTAGGGAATGGGGAGATATTAGGGCACAGTTTAGGGTACCACAACGCTTAAGGTTTAGCGTACGTGTGAGATCACTAGTTAGTGTTAGTGTACTGCTTACGATTAGGGCACGGGTGAGGGTAAGGCCTCGGAAGAGGGTCACGTTAAGGGTTAGGGTTAGGGAATGGAGATTGATTAGGGTACAGGTTAGGGTACGGCAATGGCTTAGGGTTGGCGTACGTTAGAGGGCATGGGTTAGTGTTGATGTACTGGTTAAAATTAGGACACGGGTGAGGGTAAAGTTTCGGGTGAGTGTCATGGTTAGGTTTCAGGTTAGGGTTAGGGTTAGGGAATGGAGAGGGATTAAGGTACAGGTTAGGGTACCACTGCGGTTTAGTGTTAGCGTACGTGTGAGGGCACGAGTTAGTCTTGGTGTCCTGGTTAAGATTAGGGCACGGGTGAGGGTAAGGCTTCGGGTGAGGGTCAGGGTTAGGATTCGGGTTAGGGTTAGGGTTAGGGAATGGAGAGGGATTAGGGTACAGGTTAGGGTACGACAATGCTTAAGGGTTAGCGTAAGTGTGAGGGCACGAATTAGTGTTGGTGTACTGGTTAAGACAACGGCACCGATGAGGGTAAGGCCTCGGAAAAGGGTCACGTTCAGGGTTTCGCTTAGGGTTAGGGTTAGGGAACGGGGAGGGATTAGGGTACAGGATAGGGTACGACAATGCTTAAGGGTTAGCGTACGTGTGAGGGCACGAGTTAGTGTTGGTGTACTGGTTAAGACAACGGCACGGATGAGGGTAAGGCCTCGGAAAAGGGTCACGTTCAGGGTTTCGCTTAGGGTTAGGGTTAGGGAATGGGGAGGGATTAGGGTACAGGATAGGGTACGACAATGCTTAAGGGTTAGCGTACGTTTGAGGGCATGAGTTAGTGTTTGTGTCCTGGTTAAGATTAGGGCATTGGTTAGGGTAGGGCATCGGAAGTGGGTCAGGTTTAGGGATGGGGTTAGGGTTAGGGTTAAGGAATGGGGAGGGATTAGGGTACAATTTAGGGTACGACAACGCTTAAGGTTTAGCGTAAGTGTGAGGGCACGAGTTAGTGTTCGTGTCCTGGTTAAGATTAGGGCACGGGTGAGGGTAAGGCTTCGGGTGAGGGTCAGGGTTAGGATTCGGGTTAGGGTTAGGGTTAAGGAATGCAGAGGGATTAGGGTACAGCTTAGGGTACGACAGTGCTTAAGGGTTAGCGTTCGTGTGAGGGCAAGTGTTAGTGTTAGTGTCCTGGTTAAGATTAGGGCACGGGTGAGGGTAAAGCTTCAGGTGAGGGTCAGGGTTAGGATTCGGGTTAGGGTTAGGGTTAGAGAATGGGGAGGGATTAGGGTACAGTTTAGGGTATGACAACGATTAAGGGTTAGCATACGTGTGAGGGCACAAGTTAGTGTTGGTGTCCTGGTTAAGATTAGGGCACGGGTGAGGGTAAGGTTTCGGGTGAGGGTCAGGGATAGAATTCGGGTTAGGGTTAGGGTTAGGGAATGGGGAGATATTAGGGCACAGTTTAGGGTACCACAACGCTTAAGGTTTAGCGTACGTGTGAGGTCACTGGTTAGTGTTAGTGTACTGCTTACGATTAGGGCACGGGTGAGGGTAAGGCCTCGGAAGAGGGTCACGTTAAGGGTTAGGGTTAGGGTTAGGGTTAGGGAATGGGGATTGATTAGGGTACATGTTAGGGTACGGCAATGGCTTAGGGTTGGCGTACGTTAGAGGGCATGGGTTAGTGTTGATGTACTGGTTAAAATTAGGACACGGGTGAGGGTAAAGTTTCGGGTGAGTGTCATGGTTAGGTTTCAGGTTAGGGTTAGGGTTAGGGAATGGAGAGGGATTAGGGTACAGGTTAGGGTACCGCTGCGGTTTAGTGTTAGCGTACGTGTGAGGGCACGAGTTAGTCTTGGTGTTCTGGTTAAGATTAGGGCACGGGTGAGGGTAAGGCTTCGGGTGAGGGTCAGGGTTAGGATTCGGGTTAGGGTTAGGGTTAGGGAATGGAGAGGGATTAGGGTACAGGTTAGGGTACGAAAATGCTTTAGTGTTAGCCTAAGTGTGAGGGCACGAGTTATTGTTGGTGTACTGGTTAAGACAACGGCACCGATGAGGGTAAGGCCTCGGAAAAGGGTCACGTTCAGGGTTTCGCTTAGGGTTAGTGTTAGGGAATGGGGAGGGATTAGGGTACAGGATAGGGTACGACAATGCTTAAGGGTTAGCGTACGTTTGAGGGCATGAGTTAGTGTTTGTGTCCTGGTTAAGATTAGGGCATTGGTTAGGGTAGGGCATCGGAAGTGGGTCAGGTTTAGCGATGGGGTTAGGGTTAGAGTTAAGGAATGGGGAGGGATTAGGGTACAATTTAGGGTACGACAACGCTTAAGGTTTAGCGTACGTGTGAGGGCACGAGTTAGTGTTGGTGTCCTGGTTAAGATTAGGGCACGGGTGAGGGTAAGGCTTCGGGTGAGGGTCAGGGTTAGGATTCGGGTTAGGGTTAGGGTTAAGGAATGCAGAGGGATTAGGGTACAGCTTAGGGTACGACAGTGCTTAAGGGTTAGCGTTCGTGTGAGGGCAAGGGTTAGTGTTAGTGTCCTGGTTAAGATTAGGGCACGGGTGAGGGTAAGACTTCAGGTGAAGGTCAGGGTTAGGATTCGGGTTAGGGTTAGGGTTAGGGAATGGGGAGGGATTAGGGTACAGTTTAGGGTACGACAACGATTAAGGGTTAGCGTACGTGTGAGGGCACGAGTTAGTGTTGGTGTCCTGGTTAAGATTAGGGCACGGGTGAGGGTAAGGTTTCGGGTGAGGGTCAGGGATAGAATTCGGGTTAGGGTTAGGGTTAGGGAATGGGGAGATATTAGGGCACAGTTTAGGGTACCACAACGCTTAAGGTTTAGCGTACGTGTGAGGTCACTGGTTAGTGTTAGTGTACTGCTTACGATTAGGGCACGGGTGAGGGTAAGGCCTCGGAAGAGGGTCACGTTAAGGGTTAGGGTTAGGGTTAGGGTTAGGGAATGGGGATTGATTAGGGTACATGTTAGGGTACGGCAATGGCTTAGGGTTGGCGTACGTTAGAGGGCATGGGTTAGTGTTGATGTACTGGTTAAAATTAGGACACGGGTGAGGGTAAAGTTTCGGGTGAGTGTCATGGTTAGGTTTCAGGTTAGGGTTAGGGTTAGGGAATGGAGAGGGATTAGGGTACAGGTTAGGGTACCGCTGCGGTTTAGTGTTAGCGTACGTGTGAGGGCACGAGTTAGTCTTGGTGTTCTGGTTAAGATTAGGGCACGGGTGAGGGTAAGGCTTCGGGTGAGGGTCAGGGTTAGGATTCGGGTTAGGGTTAGGGTTAGGGAATGGAGAGGGATTAGGGTACAGGTTAGGGTACGAAAATGCTTTAGTGTTAGCCTAAGTGTGAGGGCACGAGTTATTGTTGGTGTACTGGTTAAGACAACGGCACCGATGAGGGTAAGGCCTCGGAAAAGGGTCACGTTCAGGGTTTCGCTTAGGGTTAGTGTTAGGGAATGGGGAGGGATTAGGGTACAGGATAGGGTACGACAATGCTTAAGGGTTAGCGTACGTTTGAGGGCATGAGTTAGTGTTTGTGTCCTGGTTAAGATTAGGGCATTGGTTAGGGTAGGGCATCGGAAGTGGGTCAGGTTTAGCGATGGGGTTAGGGTTAGAGTTAAGGAATGGGGAGGGATTAGGGTACAATTTAGGGTACGACAACGCTTAAGGTTTAGCGTACGTGTGAGGGCACGAGTTAGTGTTGGTGTCCTGGTTAAGATTAGGGCACGGGTGAGGGTAAGGCTTCGGGTGAGGGTCAGGGTTAGGATTCGGGTTAGGGTTAGGGTTAAGGAATGCAGAGGGATTAGGGTACAGCTTAGGGTACGACAGTGCTTAAGGGTTAGCGTTCGTGTGAGGGCAAGGGTTAGTGTTAGTGTCCTGGTTAAGATTAGGGCACGGGTGAGGGTAAGACTTCAGGTGAAGGTCAGGGTTAGGATTCGGGTTAGGGTTAGGGTTAGGGAATGGGGAGGGATTAGGGTACAGTTTAGGGTACGACAACGATTAAGGGTTAGCGTACGTGTGAGGGCACGAGTTAGTGTTGGTGTCCTGGTTAAGATTAGGGCACGGGTGAGGGTAAGGTTTCGGGTGAGGGTCAGGGATAGAATTCGGGTTAGGGTTAGGGTTAGGGAATGGGGAGATATTAGGGCACAGTTTAGGGTACCACAACGCTTAAGGTTTAGCGTACGTGTGAGATCACTAGTTAGTGTTAGTGTACTGCTTACGATTAGGGCACGGGTGAGGGTAAGGCCTCGGAAGAGGGTCACGTTAAGGGTTAGGGTTAGGGAATGGAGATTGATTAGGGTACAGGTTAGGGTACGGCAATGGCTTAGGGTTGGCGTACGTTAGAGGGCATGGGTTAGTGTTGATGTACTGGTTAAAATTAGGACACGGGTGAGGGTAAAGTTTCGGGTGAGTGTCATGGTTAGGTTTCAGGTTAGGGTTAGGGTTAGGGAATGGAGAGGGATTAAGGTACAGGTTAGGGTACCACTGCGGTTTAGTGTTAGCGTACGTGTGAGGGCACGAGTTAGTCTTGGTGTCCTGGTTAAGATTAGGGCACGGGTGAGGGTAAGGCTTCGGGTGAGGGTCAGGGTTAGGATTCGGGTTAGGGTTAGGGTTAGGGAATGGAGAGGGATTAGGGTACAGGTTAGGGTACGACAATGCTTAAGGGTTAGCGTAAGTGTGAGGGCACGAATTAGTGTTGGTGTACTGGTTAAGACAACGGCACCGATGAGGGTAAGGCCTCGGAAAAGGGTCACGTTCAGGGTTTCGCTTAGGGTTAGGGTTAGGGAACGGGGAGGGATTAGGGTACAGGATAGGGTACGACAATGCTTAAGGGTTAGCGTAAGTGTGAGGGCACGAGTTAGTGTTGGTGTACTGGTTAAGACAACGGCACGGATGAGGGTAAGGCCTCGGAAAAGGGTCACGTTCAGGGTTTCGCTTAGGGTTAGGGTTAGGGAATGGGGAGGGATTAGGGTACAGGATAGGGTACGACAATGCTTAAGGGTTAGCGTACGTTTGAGGGCATGAGTTAGTGTTTGTGTCCTGGTTAAGATTAGGGCATTGGTTAGGGTAGGGCATCGGAAGTGGGTCAGGTTTAGGGATGGGGTTAGGGTTAGGGTTAAGGAATGGGGAGGGATTAGGGTACAATTTAGGGTACGACAACGCTTAAGGTTTAGCGTAAGTGTGAGGGCACGAGTTAGTGTTCGTGTCCTGGTTAAGATTAGGGCACGGGTGAGGGTAAGGCTTCGGGTGAGGGTCAGGGTTAGGATTCGGGTTAGGGTTAGGGTTAAGGAATGCAGAGGGATTAGGGTACAGCTTAGGGTACGACAGTGCTTAAGGGTTAGCGTTCGTGTGAGGGCAAGTGTTAGTGTTAGTGTCCTGGTTAAGATTAGGGCACGGGTGAGGGTAAAGCTTCAGGTGAGGGTCAGGGTTAGGATTCGGGTTAGGGTTAGGGTTAGGGAATGGGGAGGGATTAGGATACAGTTTAGGGTATGACAACGATTAAGGGTTAGCGTACGTGTGAGGGCACAAGTTAGTGTTGGTGTCCTGGTTAAGATTAGGGCACGGGTGAGGGTAAGGTTTCGGGTGAGGGTCAGGGATAGAATTCGGGTTAGGGTTAGGGTTAGGGAATGGGGAGATATTAGGGCACAGTTTAGGGTACCACAACGCTTAAGGTTTAGCGTACGTGTGAGGTCACTAGTTAGTGTTAGTGAACTGCTTACCATTAGGGCACGGGTGAGGGTAAGGCCTCGGAAGAGGGTCACGTTAAGGGTTAGGGTCAGGGTTAGGGTTAGGGAATGGGGATTGATTAGGGTACAGTTTAGGGTACGGCAATGGCTTAGGGTTGGCGTACGTTAGAGGGCATGGGTTAGTGTTGATGTACTGGTTAAAATTAGGACACGGGTGAGGGTAAAGTTTCGGGTGAGTTTCATGGTTAGGTTTCAGGTTAGGGTTAGGGTTAGGGAATGGAGAGGGATTAGGGTACAGGTTAGGGCACCGCTGCGGTTTAGTGTTAGCGTACGTTTGAGGGCACAAGTTAGTCTTGGTGTGCTGGTTAAGATTAGGGCACGGGTGAGGGTAAGGCTTCGGGTGAGGGTCAGGTTTAGGATTCGGGTTAGCGTTAGGGTTAGGGAATGGAGAGGGATTAGGGTACAGGTTAGGGTACGACAATGCTTAAGGGTTAGCCTAAGTGTGAGGGAACGAGTTAGTGTTGGTGTACTGGTTAAGACAACGGCACCGATGAGGGTAAGGCCTCGGAAAAGGTTCACGTTCAGGGTTTCGCTTAGGGTTAGTGTTAGGGAATGGGGAGGGATTAGGGTACAGGATAGGGTACGACAATGCTTAAGGGTTAGCGTACGTTTGAGGGCATGAGTTAGTGTTTGTGTCCTGGTTAAGATTAGGGCATTGGTTAGGGTAGGGCATCGGAAGTGGGTCAGGTTTAGCGATGGGGTTAGTTTTAGGGTTAAGGAATGGGGAGGGATTAGGGTACAATTTAGGGTACGACAACGCTTAAGGTTTAGCGTACGTGTGAGGGCACGAGTTAGTGTTGGTGTCCTGGTTAAGATTAGGGCACGGGTGAGGGTAAGGCTTCGGGTGAGGGTCAGTGTTAGGATTCGGGTTAGGGTTAGGGTTAAGGAATGCAGAGGGATTAGGGTACAGCTTAGGGTATGACAGTGCTTAAGGGTTAGCGTTCGTGTGAGGGCAAGGGTTAGTGTTAGTGTCCTGGTTAAGATTAGGGCACGGGTGAGGGTAAGAGTTCAGGTGAGGGTCAGGGTTAGGATTCGGGTTAGGGTTAGGGTTAGGGAATGGGGAGGGATTAGGGTACAGTTTAGGGTACGACAACGTTTAAGGGTTAGCGTACGTGTGAGGGCACAAGTTAGTGTTGGTGTCCTGGTTAAGATTAGGGCACGGGTGAGGGTAAGGTTTCGGGTGAGGGTCAGGGATAGAATTCGGGTTAGGGTTAGGGTTAGGGAATGGGGAGATATTAGGGCACAGTTTAGGGTACCACAACGCTTAAGGTTTAGCGTACGTGTGAGGTCACTAGTTAGTGTTAGTGTACTGCTTACGATTAAGGCACGGGTGAGGGTAAGGCCTCGGAAGAGGGTCACGTTAACGGTTAGGGTTAGGGAATGGGGATTGATTAGGGTACAGGTTAGGGTACGGCAATGGCTTAGGGTTGGCGTACGTTAGAGGGCATGGTTTAGTGTTGATGTACTGGTTAAAATTAGGACACGGGTGAGGGTAAAGTTTCGGGTGAGTGTCATGGTTAGGTTTCAGTTTACGGTTAGGGTTAGGGAATGGAGAGGGATTAGGGTACAGGTTAGGGTACCGCTGCGGTTTAGTGTTAGCGTACGTGTGAGGGCACGAGTTAGTCTTGGTGTCCTCGTTAAGATTAGGGCACGGGTGAGGGTAAGGCTTCGGGTGAGGGTCAGGGTTAGGATTCGGGTTAGGGTTAGGGTTAGGGAATGGAGAGGCATTAGGGTACAGGATAGGGTACGTCAATGCTTAAGGGTTAGCGTATGTGTGAGGGCACGAGTTAGTGTTGGTGTACTGGTTAAGACAACGGCACCGATGAGGGTAAGGCCTCGGAAAAGTGTCACGTTCAGGGTTTCGCTTAGGGTTAGGGTTAGGGAATGGGGAGGGATTAGGGTACAGGATAGGGTACGACAATGCTTAAGGGTTAGCGTAAGTGTGAGGGCACGAGTTAGTGTTGGTGTACTGGTTAAGACAACGGCACCGATGAGGGTAAGGCCTCGGAAAAGGGTCACGTTCAGGGTTTCGCTTAGGGTTAGGGTTAGGGAATGGGGAGGGATTAGGGTACAGGATAGGGTACGACAATGCTTAAGGGTTAGCGTACGTTTGAGGGCATGAGTTAGTGTTTGTGTCCTGGTTAAGATTAGGGCATTGGTTAGGGTAGGGCATCGGAAGTGGGTCAGGTTTAGGGATTGGGTTAGGGTTAGGGTTAAGGAATGGGGAGGGATTAGGGTACAATTTAGGGTACGACAACGCTTAAGGTTTAGCGTACGTGTGAGGGCACGAGTTAGTGTTGGTGTCCTGGTTAAGATTAGGGCACGGGTGAGGGTAAGGCTTCGGGTGAGGGTCAGGGTTAGGATTCGGGTTAGGGTTAGGGTTAAGGAATGCAGGGGGATTAGGGTACAGCTTAGGGTACGACAGTGTTTAAGGGTTAGCCTTCGTGTGAGGTCAAGTGTTAGTGTTAGTGTCCTGGTTAAGATTAGGGCACGGGTGAGGGTAAGGCTTCGGGTGAGGGTCAGGGTTTGGATTCGTGTTAGGGTTAGGGTTAAGGAATGCAGAGGGATTAGGGTACAGTTTAGGGTACGACAACGATTAAGGGTTAGCGTACGTGTGAGGGCACAAGTTAGTGTTGGTGTCCTGGTTAAGATTAGGGGACGGGTGAGGGTAAGGTTTCGGGTGAGGGTCAGGGATAGAATTCGGGTTAGGGTTAGGGTTAGGGAAAGGGGAGATATTAGGGCACAGTTTAGGGTACCTAAACGCTTAAGGTTTAGCGTACGTGTGAGGTAACTAGTTAGTGTTAGTGTACTGCTTACGATTAGGGCACGGGTGAGGGTAAGGCCTCGGAAGAGGGTCACGTTAAGGGTTAGGGTTAGGGTTAGGGTTAGGGAATGGGGATTGATTAGGGTACAGGTTAGGGTACGGCAATGGCTTAGGGTTGGCGTACGTTAGAGGGCATGGGTTAGTGTTGATGTACTGGTTAAAATTAGGACACGGGTGAGGGTAAAGTTTCGGGTGCGTGTCATGGTTAGGTTTCAGGTTAGGGTTAGGGTTAGGGAATGGAGAGGGATTAGGGTACAGGTTAGGGTACGTCAATGCTTAAGGGTTAGCGTATGTGTGAGGGCACGAGTTAGTGTTGGTGTACTGGTTAAGACAACGGCACCGATGAGGGTAAGGCCTCGGAAAAGTGTCACGTTCAGGGTTTCGCTTAGGGTTAGGGTTAGGGAATGGGGAGGGATTAGGGTACAGGATAGGGTACGACAATGCTTAAGGGTTAGCGTAAGTGTGAGGGCACGAGTTAGTGTTGGTGTACTGGTTAAGACAACGGCACCGATGAGGGTAAGGCCTCGGAAAAGGGTCACGTTCAGGGTTTCGCTTAGGGTTAGGGTTAGGGAATGGGGAGGGATTAGGGTACAGGATAGGGTACGACAATGCTTAAGGGTTAGCGTACGTTTGAGGGCATGAGTTAGTGTTTGTGTCCTGGTTAAGATTAGGGCATTGGTTAGGGTAGGGCATCGGAAGTGGGTCAGGTTTAGGGATGGGGTTAGGGTTAGGGTTAAGGAATGGGGAGGGATTAGGGTACAATTTAGGGTACGACAACGCTTAAGGTTTAGCGTACGTGTGAGGGCACGAGTTAGTGTTGGTGTCCTGGTTAAGATTAGGGCACGGGTGAGGGTAAGGCTTCGGGTGAGGGTCAGGGTTAGGATTCGGGTTAGGGTTAGGGTTAAGGAATGCAGAGGGATTAGGGTACAGCTTAGGGTACGACACTGCTTAAGGGTTAGCGTTCGTGTGAGGGCAAGGGTTAGTGTTAGTGTCCTGGTTAAGATTAGGGCACGGGTGAGGGTAAGGCTTCAGGTGAGGGTCAGGGTTAGGATTCTGGTTAGGGTTAGGGTTAGGGAATGGGGAGGGATTAGGGTACAGTTTAGGGTACGACAACGATTAATGGTTAGCGTACGTGTGAGAGCACAAGTTAGTGTTGGTGTCCTGGTTAAGATTAGGGCACGGGTGAGGGTAAGGTTTCGGGTGAGGGTCAGGGATAGAATTCGGGTTAGGGTTAGGGTTAGGGAATGGGGAGATATTAGGGCACAGTTTAGGGTACCACAACGCTTAAGGTTTAGCGTACGTGTGAGGTCACTGGTTAGTGTTAGTGTACTGCTTACGATTAGGGCACGGGTGAGGGTAAGGCCTCGGAAGAGGGTCACGTTAAGGGTTAGGGTTAGGGTTAGGGTTAGGGAATGGGGATTGATTAGGGTACATGTTAGGGTACGGCAATGGCTTAGGGTTGGCGTACGTTAGAGGGCATGGGTTAGTGTTGATGTACTGGTTAAAATTAGGACACGGGTGAGGGTAAAGTTTCGGGTGAGTGTCATGGTTAGGTTTCAGGTTAGGGTTAGGGTTAGGGAATGGAGAGGGATTAGGGTACAGGTTAGGGTACCGCTGCGGTTTAGTGTTAGCGTACGTGTGAGGGCACGAGTTAGTCTTGGTGTTCTGGTTAAGATTAGGGCACGGGTGAGTGTAAGGCTTCGGGTGAGGGTCAGGGTTAGGATTCGGGTTAGGGTTAGGGTTAGGGAATGGAGAGGGATTAGGGTACAGGTTAGGGTACGAAAATGCTTTAGTGTTAGCCTAAGTGTGAGGGCACGAGTTATTGTTGGTGTACTGGTTAAGACAACGGCACCGATGAGGGTAAGGACTCGGAAAAGGGTCACGTTCAGGGTTTCGCTTAGGGTTAGTGTTAGGGAATGGGGAGGGATTAGGGTACAGGATAGGGTACGACAATGCTTAAGGGTTAGCGTACGTTTGAGGGCATGAGTTAGTGTTTGTGTCCTGGTTAAGATTAGGGCATTGGTTAGGGTAGGGCATCGGAAGTGGGTCAGGTTTAGCGATGGGGTTAGGGTTAGAGTTAAGGAATGGGGAGGGATTAGGGTACAATTTAGGGTACGACAACGCTTAAGGTTTAGCGTACGTGTGAGGGCACGAGTTAGTGTTGGTGTCCTGGTTAAGATTAGTGCACGGGTGAGGGTAAGGCTTCGGGTGAGGGTCAGGGTTAGGATTCGGGTTAGGGTTAGGGTTAAGGAATGCAGAGGGATTAGGGTACAGCTTAGGGTACGACAGTGCTTAAGGGTTAGCGTTCGTGTGAGGGCAAGGGTTAGTGTTAGTGTCCTGGTTAAGATTAGGGCACGGGTGAGGGTAAGACTTCACGTGAAGGTCAGGGTTAGGATTCGGGTTAGGGTTAGGGTTAGGGAATGGGGAGGGATTAGGGTACAGTTTAGGGTACGACAACGATTAAGGGTTAGCGTACGTGTGAGGGCACAAGTTAGTGTTGGTGTCCTGGTTAAGATTAGGGCACGGGTGAGGGTAAGGTTTCGGGTGAGGGTCAGGGATAGAATTCGGGTTAGGGTTAGGGTTAGGGAATGGGGAGATATTAGGGCACAGTTTAGGGTACCACAACGCTTAAGGTTTAGCGTACGTGTGAGATCACTAGTTAGTGTTAGTGTACTGCTTACGATTAGGGCACGGGTGAGGGTAAGGCCTCGGAAGAGGGTCACGTTAAGGGTTAGGGTTAGGGAATGGAGATTGATTAGGGTACAGGTTAGGGTACGGCAATGGCTTAGGGTTGGCGTACGTTAGAGGGCATGGGTTAGTGTTGATGTACTTGTTAAAATTAGGACACGGGTGAGGGTAAAGTTTCGGGTGAGTGTCATGGTTAGGTTTCAGGTTAGGGTTAGGGTTAGGGAATGGAGAGGGATTAAGGTACAGGTTAGGGTACCACTGCGGTTTAGTGTTAGCGTACGTGTGAGGGCACGAGTTAGTCTTGGTGTCCTGGTTAAGATTAGGGCACGGGTGAGGGTAAGGCTTCGGGTGAGGGTCAGGGTTAGGATTCGGGTTAGGGTTAGGGTTAGGGAATGGAGAGGGATTAGGGTACAGGTTAGGGTACGACAATGCTTAAGGGTTAGCGTAAGTGTGAGGGCACGAATTAGTGTTGGTGTACTGGTTAAGACAACGGCACCGATGAGGGTAAGGCCTCGGAAAAGGGTCACGTTCAGGGTTTCGCTTAGGGTTAGGGTTAGGGAACGGGGAGGGATTAGGGTACAGGATAGGGTACGACAATGCTTAAGGGTTAGCGTAAGTGTGAGGGCACGAGTTAGTGTTGGTGTACTGGTTAAGACAACGGCACGGATGAGGGTAAGGCCTCGGAAAAGGGTCACGTTCAGGGTTTCGCTTAGGGTTAGGGTTAGGGAATGGGGAGGGATTAGGGTACAGGATAGGGTACGACAATGCTTAAGGGTTAGCGTACGTTTGAGGGCATGAGTTAGTGTTTGTGTCCTGGTTAAGATTAGGGCATTGGTTAGGGTAGGGCATCGGAAGTGGGTCAGGTTTAGGGATGGGGTTAGGGTTAGGGTTAAGGAATGGGGAGGGATTAGGGTACAATTTAGGGTACGACAACGCTTAAGGTTTAGCGTAAGTGTGAGGGCACGAGTTAGTGTTCGTGTCCTGGTTAAGATTAGGGCACGGGTGAGGGTAAGGCTTCGGGTGAGGGTCAGGGTTAGGATTCGGGTTAGGTTAGGGTTAAGGAATGCAGAGGGATTAGGGTACAGCTTAGGGTACGACAGTGCTTAAGGGTTAGCGTTCGTGTGAGGGCAAGTGTTAGTGTTAGTGTCCTGGTTAAGATTAGGGCACGGGTGAGGGTAAAGCTTCAGGTGAGGGTCAGGGTTAGGATTCGGGTTAGGGTTAGGGTTAGGGAATGGGGAGGGATTAGGGTACAGTTTAGGGTATGACAACGATTAAGGGTTAGCGTACGTGTGAGGGCACAAGTTAGTGTTGGTGTCCTGGTTAAGATTAGGGCACGGGTGAGGGTAAGGTTTCGGGTGAGGTTCAGGGATAGAATTCGGGTTAGGGTTAGGGTTAGGGAATGGGGAGATATTAGGGCACAGTTTAGGGTACCACAACGCTTAAGGTTTAGCGTACGTGTGAGGTCACTAGTTAGTGTTAGTGAACTGCTTACCATTAGGGCACGGGTGAGGGTAAGGCCTCGGAAGAGGGTCACGTTAAGGGTTAGGGTCAGGGTTAGGGTTAGGGAATGGGGATTGATTAGGGTACAGTTTAGGGTACGGCAATGGCTTAGGGTTGGCGTACGTTAGAGGGCATGGGTTAGTGTTGATGTACTGGTTAAAATTAGGACACGGGTGAGGGTAAAGTTTCGGGTGAGTTTCATGGTTAGGTTTCAGGTTAGGGTTAGGGTTAGGGAATGGAGAGGGATTAGGGTACAGGTTAGGGTACGACAATGCTTAAGGGTTAGCCTAAGTGTGAGGGAACGAGTTAGTGTTGGTGTACTGGTTAAGACAACGGCACCGATGAGGGTAAGGCCTCGGAAAAGGTTCACGTTCAGGGTTTCGCTTAGGGTTAGTGTTAGGGAATGGGGAGGGATTAGGGTACAGGATAGGGTACGACAATGCTTAAGGGTTAGCGTACGTTTGAGGGCATGAGTTAGTGTTTGTGTCCTGGTTAAGATTAGGGCATTGGTTAGGGTAGGGCATCGGAAGTGGGTCAGGTTTAGCGATGGGGTTAGTTTTAGGGTTAAGGAATGGGGAGGGATTAGGGTACAATTTAGGGTACGACAACGCTTAAGGTTTAGCGTACGTGTGAGGGCACGAGTTAGTGTTGGTGTCCTGGTTAAGATTAGGGCACGGGTGAGGGTAAGGCTTCGGGTGAGGGTCAGTGTTAGGATTCGGGTTAGGGTTAGGGTTAAGGAATGCAGAGGGATTAGGGTACAGCTTAGGGTATGACAGTGCTTAAGGGTTAGCGTTCGTGTGAGGGCAAGGGTTAGTGTTAGTGTCCTGGTTAAGATTAGGGCACGGGTGAGGGTAAGAGTTCAGGTGAGGGTCAGGGTTAGGATTCGTGTTAGGGTTAGGGTTAGGGAATGGGGAGGGATTAGGGTACAGTTTAGGGTACGACAACGTTTAAGGGTTAGCGTACGTGTGAGGGCACAAGTTAGTGTTGGTGTCCTGGTTAAGATTAGGGCACGGGTGAGGGTAAGGTTTCGGGTGAGGGTCAGGGATAGAATTCGGGTTAGGGTTAGGGTTAGGGAATGGGGAGATATTAGGGCACAGTTTAGGGTACCACAACGCTTAAGGTTTAGCGTACGTGTGAGGTCACTAGTTAGTGTTAGTGTACTGCTTACGATTAAGGCACGGGTGAGGGTAAGGCCTCGGAAGAGGGTCACGTTAACGGTTAGGGTTAGGGAATGGGGATTGATTAGGGTACAGGTTAGGGTACGGCAATGGCTTAGGGTTGGCGTACGTTAGAGGGCATGGTTTAGTGTTGATGTACTGGTTAAAATTAGGACACGGGTGAGGGTAAAGTTTCGGGTGAGTGTCATGGTTAGGTTTCAGGTTACGGTTAGGGTTAGGGAATGGAGAGGGATTAGGGTACAGGTTAGGGTACCGCTGCGGTTTAGTGTTAGCGTACGTGTGAGGCCACGAGTTAGTCTTGGTGTCCTCGTTAAGATTAGGGCACGGGTGAGGGTAAGGCTTCGGGTGAGGGTCAGGGTTAGGATTCGGGTTAGGGTTAGGGTTAGGGAATGGAGAGGCATTAGGGTACAGGATAGGGTACGACAATGCTTAAGGGTTAGCGTATGTGTGAGGGCACGAGTTAGTGTTGGTGTACTGGTTAAGACAACGGCACCGATGAGGGTAAGGCCTCGGAAAAGTGTCACGTTCAGGGTTTCGCTTAGGGTTAGGGTTAGGGAATGGGGAGGGATTAGGGTACAGGATAGGGTACGACAATGCTTAAGGGTTAGCGTAAGTATGAGGGCACGAGTTAGTGTTGGTGTACTGGTTAAGACAACGGCACCGATGAGGGTAAGGCCTCGGAAAAGGGTCACGTTCAGGGTTTCGCTTAGGGTTAGGGTTAGGGAATGGGGAGGGATTAGGGTACAGGATAGGGTACGACAATGCTTAAGGGTTAGCGTACGTTTGAGGGCATGAGTTAGTGTTTGTGTCCTGGTTAAGATTAGGGCATTGGTTAGGGTAGGGCATCGGAAGTGGGTCAGGTTTAGGGATTGGGTTAGGGTTAGGGTTAAGGAATGGGGAGGGATTAGGGTACAATTTAGGGTACGACAACGCTTAAGGTTTAGCGTACGTGTGAGGGCACGAGTTAGTGTTGGTGTCCTGGTTAAGATTAGGGCACGGGTGAGGGTAAGGCTTCGGGTGAGGGTCAGGGTTAGGATTCGGGTTAGGGTTAGGGTTAAGGAATGCAGAGGGATTAGGGTACAGCTTAGGGTACGACAGTGTTTAAGGGTTAGCGTTCGTGTGAGGTCAACTGTTAGTGTTAGTGTCCTGGTTAAGATTAGGGCACGGGTGAGGGTAAGGCTTCAGGTGAGGGTCAGGGTTAGGATTCGGGTTAGGGTTAGGGTTAGGGAATGGGGAGGGATTAGGGTACAGTTTAGGGTACGACAACGATTAAGGGTTAGCGTACGT
This sequence comes from Inia geoffrensis, assembly GCA_036417435.1. Lineage (NCBI taxonomy): Eukaryota > Metazoa > Chordata > Mammalia > Artiodactyla > Iniidae > Inia > Inia geoffrensis. Next base: position 36,876 of record JAZAQT010000534.1, read on the forward strand.
GTGAGGGCACAAGTTAGTGTTGGTGTCCTGGTTAAGATTAGGGCACGGGTGAGGGTAAGGTTTCGGGTGAGGGTCAGGGATAGAATTCGGGTTAGGGTTAGGGTTAGGGAATGGGGAGATATTAGGGCACAGTTTAGGGTACCACAACGCTTAAGGTTTAGCGTACGTGTGAGGTCACTAGTTAGTGTTAGTGAACTGCTTACCATGAGGGCACGGGTTAGGGTAAAGCCTCGGAAGAGGGTCACGTTAAGGGTTAGGGTTAGGGTTAGGGTTAGGGAATGGGGATTGATTAGGGTACAGGTTAGGGTACAGCAATGGCTTAGGGTTGGCCTACGTTAGAGGGTATGGGTTAGTGTTGATGTACTGGTTAAAATTAGGACAAGGGTGAGGGTAAAGTTTCGGGTGAGTTTCATGGTTAGGTTACAGGTTAGGGTTAGGGTTAGGGAATGGAGAGGGATTAGGGTACAGGTTAGGGTACCGCTGCGGTTTAGTGTTAGCGTACGTTTGAGGGCACGAGTTAGTCTTGGTGTGCTGGTTAAGATTAGGGCACGGGTGAGGGTAAGGCTTCGGGTGAGGGTCAGGGTTAGGATTCGGGTTAGGGTTAGGGTTAGGGAATGGAGAGGGATTAGGGTACAGGTTAGGGTACGACAATGCTTAAGGGTTAGCGTAAGTGTGAGGGCACGAGTTAGTGTTGGTGTACTGGTTAAGACAACGGCACCGATGAGGGTAAGGCCTCGGAAAAGGGTCACGTTCAGGGTTTCGCTTAGGGTTAGGGTTAAGGAATGGGGAGGGATTAGGGTACAGGATAGGGTACGACAATGCTTAAGGGTTAGCGTACGTTTGAGGGCATGAGTTAGTGTTTGTGTCCTGGTTAAGATTAGGGCATTGGTTACAGTAGGGCATCGGAAGTGGGTCAGGTTTAGGGATGGGGTTAGGCTTAGGGTTAAGGAAATCGGAGGGTTTAGGGTACAATTTAGGGTACGACAACGCTTAAGGTTTAGCGTACGTGTGAGGGCACGAGTTAGTGTTGGTGTCCTGGTTAAGATTAGGGCACGGGTGAGGGTAAGGTTTCGGGTGAGGGTCAGGGATAGAATTCGGGTTAGGGTTAGGGTTAGGGAAAGGGGAGAATATTAGGGCACAGTTTAGGGTACCACAACGCTTAAGGTTTAGCGTACGTGTGAGGTAACTAGTTAGTGTTAGTGTACTGCTTACGATTAGGGCACGGGTGAGGGTAAGGCCTCGGAAGAGGGTCACGTTAAGGGTTAGGGTTAGGGTTAGGGTTAGGGAATGGGGATTGATTAGGGTACAGGTTAGGGTACGGCAATGGCTTAGGGTTGGCGTACGTTAGAGGGCATGGGTTAGTGTTGATGTACTGGTTAAAATTAGGACACGGGTGAGGGTAAAGTTTCGGGTGCGTGTCATGGTTAGGGTTAGGGTTAGGGTTAGGGTTAGGGAATGGAGAGGGATTAGGGTACAGGTTAGGGTACCGCTGCGGTTTAGTGTTAGCGTACGTTTGAGGGCACGAGTTAGTCTTGGTGTCCTCGTTAAGATTAGGGCACGGTGAGGGTAAGGCTTCGGGTGAGGGTCAGGGTTAGGATTCGGGTTAGGGTTAGGGTTAGGGAATGGAGAGGGATTAGGGTACAGGATAGGGTACGACAATGCTTAAGGCTTAGCGTAAGTGTGAGGGCACGAGTTAGTGTTGGTGTACTGGTTAAGACAACGGCACCGATGAGGGCAAGGCCTCGGAAAAGGGTCACGTTCAGGGTTTCGCTTAGTGTTAGGGTTAGGGAATGGGGAGGGATTAGGGTACAGGTTAGGGTACCGCTGCGGTTTAGTGTTAGCGTACGTTTGAGGGCACGAGTTAGTCTTGGTGTCCTCGTTAAGATTAGGGCACGGTGAGGGTAAGGCTTCGGGTGAGGGTCAGGGTTAGGATTCGGGTTAGGGTTAGGGTTAGGGAATGGAGAGGCATTAGGGTACAGGATCGGGTACGACAATGCTTAAGGGTTAGCGTATGTGTGAGGGCACGAGTTAGTGTTGGTGTACTGGTTAAGACAACGGCACCGATGAGGGTAAGGCCTCGGAAAAGTGTCACGTTCAGGGTTTCGCTTAGGGTTAGGGTTAGGGAATGGGGAGGGATTAGGGTACAGGATAGGGTACGACAATGCTTAAGGGTTAGCGTAAGTGTGAGGGCACGAGTTAGTGTTGGTGTACTGGTTAAGACAACGGCACCGATGAGGGTAAGGCTTCGGAAAAGGGTCACGTTCAGGGTTTCGCTTAGGGTTAGGGTTAGGGAATGGGGAGGGATTAGGGTACAGGATAGGGTACGACAATGCTTAAGGGTTAGCGTACGTTTGAGGGCATGAGTTAGTGTTTGTGTCCTGGTTAAGATTAGGGCATTGGTTAGGGTAGGGCATCGGAAGTGGGTCAGGTTTAGGGATTGGGTTAGGGTTAGGGTTAAGGAATGGGGAGGGATTAGGGTACAATTTAGGGTACGACAACGCTTAAGGTTTAGCGTACGTGTGAGGGCACGAGTTAGTGTTGGTGTCCTGGTTAAGATTAGGGCACGGGTGAGGGTAAGGCTTCGGGTGAGGGTCAGGGTTAGGATTCGGGTTAGGGTTAGGGTTAAGGAATGCAGAGGGATTAGGGTACAGCTTAGGGTACGACAGTGTTTAAGGGTTAGCGTTCGTGTGAGGTCAAGTGTTAGTGTTAGTGTCCTGGTTAAGATTAGGGCACGGGTGAGGGTAAGGCTTCAGGTGAGGGTCAGGGTTAGGATTCGGGTTAGGGTTAGGGTTAGGGAATGGGGAGGGATTAGGGTACAGTTTAGGGTACGACAACGATTAAGGGTTAGCGTACGTGTGAGGGCACAAGTTAGTGTTGGTGTCCTGGTTAAGATTAGGGCACGGGTGAGGGTAAGGTTTCGGGTGAGGGTCAGGGATAGAATTCGGGTTAGGGTTAGGGTTAGGGAATGGGGAGATATTAGGGCACAGTTTAGGGTACCACAACGCTTAAGGTTTAGCGTACGTGTGAGGTCACTAGTTAGTGTTAGTGAACTGCTTACCATGAGGGCACGGGTTAGGGTAAAGCCTCGGAAGAGGGTCACGTTAAGGGTTAGGGTTAGGGTTAGGGTTAGGGAATGGGGATTGATTAGGGTACAGGTTAGGGTACGGCAATGGCTTAGGGTTGGCCTACGTTAGAGGGTATGGGTTAGTGTTGATGTACTGGTTAAAATTAGGACACGGGTGAGGGTAAAGTTTTGGGTGAGTTTCATGGTTAGGTTACAGGTTAGGGTTAGGGTTAGGGAATGGAGAGGGATTAGGGTACAGGTTAGGGTACCGCTGCGGTTTAGTGTTAGCGTACGTTTGAGGGCACGAGTTAGTCTTGGTGTGCTGGTTAAGATTAGGGCACGGGTGAGGGTAAGGCTTCGGGTGAGGGTCAGGGTTAGGATTCGGGTTAGGGTTAGGGTTAGGGAATGGAGAGGGATTAGGGTACAGGTTAGGGTACGACAATGCTTAAGGGTTAGCGTAAGTGTGAGGGCACGAGTTAGTGTTGGTGTACTGGTTAAGACAACGACACCGATGAGGGTAAGGTCTCGGAAAAGGGTCACGTTCAGGGTTTCGCTTAGGGTTAGTGTTAGGGAATGGGGAGGGGTTAGGGTACCGGATAGGGTACGACAATGCTTAAGGGTTAGCGTACGTTTGAGGGCATGAGTTAGTGTTTGTGTCCTGGTTAAGATTAGGGCATTGGTTAGGGTAGGGCATCGGAAGTGGGTCAGGTTTAGCGATGGGGTTAGGGTTAGAGTTAAGGAATGGGGATGGATTAGGGTACAATTTAGGGTACGACAACGCTTAAGGTTTAGCGTACGTGTGAGGGCACGAGTTAGTGTTGGTGTCCTGGTTAAGATTAGGGCACGGGTGAGGGTAAGGCTTCGGGTGAGGGTCAGGGTTAGGATTCGGGTTAGGGTTAGGGTTAAGGAATGCAGAGGGATTAGGGTACAGCTTAGGGTACGACAGTGCTTAAGGGTTAGCGTTCGTGTGAGGGCAAGGGTTAGTGTTAGTGTCCTGGTTAAGATTAGGGCACGGGTGAGTGTAAGACTTCAGGTGAGGGTCAGGGTTAGGATTCGGGTTAGGGTTAGGGTTAGGGAATGGGGAGGGATTAGGGTACAGTTTAGGGTACGACAACGATTAAGGGTTAGCGTACGTGTGAGGGCACAAGTTAGTGTTGGTGTCCTGGTTAAGATTAGGGCACGGGTGAGGGTAAGGTTTCGGGTGAGGGTCAGGGATAGAATTCGGGTTAGGGTTAGGGTTAGGGAATGGGGAGATATTAGGGCACAGTTTAGGGTACCACAACGCTTAAGGTTTAGCGTACGTGTGAGATCACTAGTTAGTGTTAGTGTACTGCTTACGATTAGGGCACGGGTGAGGGTAAGGCCTCGGAAGAGGGTCACGTTAAGGGTTAGGGTTAGGGAATGGAGATTGATTAGGGTACAGGTTAGGGTACGGCAATGGCTTAGGGTTGGCGTACGTTAGAGGGCATGGGTTAGTGTTGATGTACTGGTTAAAATTAGGACACGGGTGAGGGTAAAGTTTCGGGTGAGTGTCATGGTTAGGTTTCAGGTTAGGGTTAGGGTTAGGGAATGGAGAGGGATTAAGGTACAGGTTAGGGTACCACTGCGGTTTAGTGTTAGCGTACGTGTGAGGGCACGAGTTAGTCTTGGTGTCCTGGTTAAGATTAGGGCACGGGTGAGGGTAAGGCTTCGGGTGAGGGTCAGGGTTAGGATTCGGGTTAGGGTTAGGGTTAGGGAATGGAGAGGGATTAGGGTACAGGTTAGGGTACGACAATGCTTAAGGGTTAGCGTAAGTGTGAGGGCACGAGTTAGTGTTGGTGTACTGGTTAAGACAACGGCACCGATGAGGGTAAGTCCTCGGAAAAGGGTCACGTTCAGGGTTTCGCTTAGGGTTAGGGTTAGGGAACGGGGAGGGATTAGGGTACAGGATAGGGTACGACAATGCTTAAGGGTTAGCGTAAGTGTGAGGGCACGAGTTAGTGTTGGTGTACTGGTTAAGACAACGGCACGGATGAGGGTAAGGCCTCGGAAAAGGGTCACGTTCAGGGTTTCGCTTAGGGTTAGGGTTAGGGAATGGGGAGGGATTAGGGTACAGGATAGGGTACGACAATGCTTAAGGGTTAGCGTACGTTTGAGGGCATGAGTTAGTGTTTGTGTCCTGGTTAAGATTAGGGCATTGGTTAGGGTAGGGCATCGGAAGTGGGTCAGGTTTAGGAATGGGGTTAGGGTTAGGGTTAAGGAATGGGGAGGGATTAGGGTACAATTTAGGGTACGACAACGCTTAAGGTTTAGCGTAAGTGTGAGGGCACGAGTTAGTGTTGGTGTCCTGGTTAAGATTAGGGCACGGGTGAGGGTAAGGCTTCGGGTGAGGGTCAGGGTTAGGATTCGGGTTAGGGTTAGGGTTAAGGAATGCAGAGGGATTAGGGTACAGCTTAGGGTACGACAGTGCTTAAGGGTTAGCGTTCGTGTGAGGGCAAGTGTTAGTGTTAGTGTCCTGGTTAAGATTAGGGCACGGGTGAGGGTAAAGCTTCAGGTGAGGGTCAGGGTTAGGATTCGGGTTAGGGTTAGGGTTAGGGAGTGGGGAGGGATTAGGGTACAGTTTAGGGTATGACAACGATTAAGGGTTAGCGTACGTGTGAGGGCACAAGTTAGTGTTGGTGTCCTGGTTAAGATTAGGGCACGGGTGAGGGTAAGGTTTCGGGTGAGGGTCAGGGATAGAATTCGGGTTAGGGTTAGGGTTAGGGAATGGGGAGATATTAGGGCACAGTTTAGGGTACCACAACGCTTAAGGTTTAGCGTACGTGTGAGGTCACTAGTTAGTGTTAGTGAACTGCTTACCATTAGGGCACGGGTGAGGGTAAGGCCTCGGAAGAGGGTCACGTTAAGGGTTAGGGTCAGGGTTAGGGTTAGGGAATGGGGATTGATTAGGGTACAGTTTAGGGTACGGCAATGGCTTAGGGTTGGCGTACGTTAGAGGGCATGGGTTAGTGTTGATGTACTGGTTAAAATTAGGACACGGGTGAGGGTAAAGTTTCGGGTGAGTTTCATGGTTAGGTTTCAGGTTAGGGTTAGGGTTAGGGAATGGAGAGGGATTAGGGTACAGGTTAGGGCACCGCTGCGGTTTAGTGTTAGCGTACGTTTGAGGGCACAAGTTAGTCTTGGTGTGCTGGTTAAGATTAGGGCACGGGTGAGGGTAAGGCTTCGGGTGAGGGTCAGGTTTAGGATTCGGGTTAGCGTTAGGGTTAGGGAATGGAGAGGGATTAGGGTACAGGTTAGGGTACGACAATGCTTAAGGGTTAGCCTAAGTGTGAGGGAACGAGTTAGTGTTGGTGTACTGGTTAAGACAACGGCACCGATGAGGGTAAGGCCTCGGAAAAGGTTCACGTTCAGGGTTTCGCTTAGGGTTAGTGTTAGGGAATGGGGAGGGATTAGGGTACAGGATAGGGTACGACAATGCTTAAGGGTTAGCGTACGTTTGAGGGCATGAGTTAGTGTTTGTGTCCTGGTTAAGATTAGGGCATTGGTTAGGGTAGGGCATCGGAAGTGGGTCAGGTTTAGCGATGGGGTTAGTTTTAGGGTTAAGGAATGGGGAGGGATTAGGGTACAATTTAGGGTACGACAACGCTTAAGGTTTAGCGTACGTGTGAGGGCACGAGTTAGTGTTGGTGTCCTGGTTAAGATTAGGGCACGGGTGAGGGTAAGGCTTCGGGTGAGGGTCAGTGTTAGGATTCGGGTTAGGGTTAGGGTTAAGGAATGCAGAGGGATTAGGGTACAGCTTAGGGTATGACAGTGCTTAAGGGTTAGCGTTCGTGTGAGGGCAAGGGTTAGTGTTAGTGTCCTGGTTAAGATTAGGGCACGGGTGAGGGTAAGAGTTCAGGTGAGGGTCAGGGTTAGGATTCGTGTTAGGGTTAGGGTTAGGGAATGGGGAGGGATTAGGGTACAGTTTAGGGTACGACAACGTTTAAGGGTTAGCGTACGTGTGAGGGCACAAGTTAGTGTTGGTGTCCTGGTTAAGATTAGGGCACGGGTGAGGGTAAGGTTTCGGGTGAGGGTCAGGGATAGAATTCGGGTTAGGGTTAGGGTTAGGGAATGGGGAGATATTAGGGCACAGTTTAGGGTACCACAACGCTTAAGGTTTAGCGTACGTGTGAGGTCACTAGTTAGTGTTAGTGTACTGCTTACGATTAAGGCACGGGTGAGGGTAAGGCCTCGGAAGTGGGTCACGTTAACGGTTAGGGTTAGGGAATGGGGATTGATTAGGGTACAGGTTAGGGTACGGCAATGGCTTAGGGTTGGCGTACGTTAGAGGGCATGGTTTAGTGTTGATGTACTGGTTAAAATTAGGACACGGGTGAGGGTAAAGTTTCGGGTGAGTGTCATGGTTAGGTTTCAGGTTACGGTTAGGGTTAGGGAATGGAGAGGGATTAGGGTACAGGTTAGGGTACCGCTGCGGTTTAGTGTTAGCGTACGTGTGAGGGCACGAGTTAGTCTTGGTGTCCTCGTTAAGATTAGGGCACGGGTGAGGGTAAGGCTTCGGGTGAGGGTCAGGGTTAGGATTCGGGTTAGGGTTAGGGTTAGGGAATGGAGAGGCATTAGGGTACAGGATAGGGTACGACAATGCTTAAGGGTTAGCGTATGTGTGAGGGCACGAGTTAGTGTTGGTGTACTGGTTAAGACAACGGCACCGATGAGGGTAAGGCCTCGGAAAAGTGTCACGTTCAGGGTTTCGCTTAGGGTTAGGGTTAGGGAATGGGGAGGGATTAGGGTACAGGATAGGGTACGACAATGCTTAAGGGTTAGCGTAAGTGTGAGGGCACGAGTTAGTGTTGGTGTACTGGTTAAGACAACGGCACTGATGAGGGTAAGGCCTCGGAAAAGGGTCACGTTCAGGGTTTCGCTTAGGGTTAGGGTTAGGGAATGGGGAGGGATTAGGGTACAGGATAGGGTACGACAATGCTTAAGGGTTAGCGTACGTTTGAGGGCATGAGTTAGTGTTTGTGTCCTGGTTAAGATTAGGGCATTGGTTAGGGTAGGGCATCGGAAGTGGGTCAGGTTTAGGGATTGGGTTAGGGTTAGGGTTAAGGAATGGGGAGGGATTAGGGTACAATTTAGGGTACGACAACGCTTAAGGTTTAGCGTACGTGTGAGGGCACGAGTTAGTGTTGGTGTCCTGGTTAAGATTACGGCACGGGTGAGGGTAAGGCTTCGGGTGAGGGTCAGGGTTAGGATTCGGGTTAGGGTTAGGGTTAAGGAATGCAGAGGGATTAGGGTACAGCTTAGGGTACGACAGTGTTTAAGGGTTAGCGTTCGTGTGAGGTCAAGTGTTAGTGTTAGTGTCCTGGTTAAGATTAGGGCACGGGTGAGGGTAAGTCTTCAGGTGAGGGTCAGGGTTAGGATTCGGGTTAGGGTTAGGGTTAGGGAATGGGGAGGGATTAGGGTACAGCTTAGGGTACGACAGTGCTTAAGGGTTAGCGTTCGTGTGAGGGCAAGTGTTAGTGTTAGTGTCCTGGTTAAGATTAGGGCACGGGTGAGGGTAAAGCTTCAGGTGAGGGTCAGGGTTAGGATTCGGGTTAGGGTTAGGGTTAGGGAGTGGGGAGGGATTAGGGTACAGTTTAGGGTATGACAACGATTAAGGGTTAGCGTACGTGTGAGGGCACAAGTTAGTGTTGGTGTCCTGGTTAAGATTAGGGCACGGGTGAGGGTAAGGTTTCGGGTGAGGGTCAGGGATAGAATTCGGGTTAGGGTTAGGGTTAGGGAATGGGGAGATATTAGGGCACAGTTTAGGGTACCACAACGCTTAAGGTTTAGCGTACGTGTGAGGTCACTAGTTAGTGTTAGTGAACTGCTTACCATTAGGGCACGGGTGAGGGTAAGGCCTCGGAAGAGGGTCACGTTAAGGGTTAGGGTCAGGGTTAGGGTTAGGGAATGGGGATTGATTAGGGTACAGTTTAGGGTACGGCAATGGCTTAGGGTTGGCGTACGTTAGAGGGCATGGTGTAGTGTTGATGTACTGGTTAAAATTAGGACACGGGTGAGGGTAAAGTTTCGGGTGAGTTTCATGGTTAGGTTTCAGGTTAGGGTTAGGGTTAGGGAATGGAGAGGGATTAGGGTACAGGTTAGGGCACCGCTGCGGTTTAGTGTTAGCGTACGTTTGAGGGCACAAGTTAGTCTTGGTGTGCTGGTTAAGATTAGGGCACGGGTGAGGGTAAGGCTTCGGGTGAGGGTCAGGTTTAGGATTCGGGTTAGCGTTAGGGTTAGGGAATGGAGAGGGATTAGGGTACAGGTTAGGGTACGACAATGCTTAAGGGTTAGCCTAAGTGTGAGGGAACGAGTTAGTGTTGGTGTACTGGTTAAGACAACGGCACCGATGAGGGTAAGGCCTCGGAAAAGGTTCACGTTCAGGGTTTCGCTTAGGGTTAGTGTTAGGGAATGGGGAGGGATTAGGGTACAGGATAGGGTACGACAATGCTTAAGGGTTAGCGTACGTTTGAGGGCATGAGTTAGTGTTTGTGTCCTGGTTAAGATTAGGGCATTGGTTAGGGTAGGGCATCGGAAGTGGGTCAGGTTTAGCGATGGGGTTAGTTTTAGGGTTAAGGAATGGGGAGGGATTAGGGTACAATTTAGGGTACGACAACGCTTAAGGTTTAGCGTACGTGTGAGGGCACGAGTTAGTGTTGGTGTCCTGGTTAAGATTAGGGCACGGGTGAGGGTAAGGCTTCGGGTGAGGGTCAGTGTTAGGATTCGGGTTAGGGTTAGGGTTAAGGAATGCAGAGGGATTAGGGTACAGCTTAGGGTATGACAGTGCTTAAGGGTTAGCGTTCGTGTGAGGGCAAGGGTTAGTGTTAGTGTCCTGGTTAAGATTAGGGCACGGGTGAGGGTAAGAGTTCAGGTGAGGGTCAGGGTTAGGATTCGTGTTAGGGTTAGGGTTAGGGAATGGGGAGGGATTAGGGTACAGTTTAGGGTACGACAACGTTTAAGGGTTAGCGTACGTGTGAGGGCACAAGTTAGTGTTGGTGTCCTGGTTAAGATTAGGGCACGGGTGAGGGTAAGGTTTCGGGTGAGGGTCAGGGATAGAATTCGGGTTAGGGTTAGGGTTAGGGAATGGGGAGATATTAGGGCACAGTTTAGGGTACCACAACGCTTAAGGTTTAGCGTACGTGTGAGGTCACTAGTTAGTGTTAGTGTACTGCTTACGATTAAGGCACGGGTGAGGGTAAGGCCTCGGAAGTGGGTCACGTTAACGGTTAGGGTTAGGGAATGGGGATTGATTAGGGTACAGGTTAGGGTACGGCAATGGCTTAGGGTTGGCGTACGTTAGAGGGCATGGTTTAGTGTTGATGTACTGGTTAAAATTAGGACACGGGTGAGGGTAAAGTTTCGGGTGAGTGTCATGGTTAGGTTTCAGGTTACGGTTAGGGTTAGGGAATGGAGAGGCATTAGGGTACAGGTTAGGGTACCGCTGCGGTTTAGTGTTAGCGTACGTGTGAGGGCACGAGTTAGTCTTGGTGTCCTCGTTAAGATTAGGGCACGGGTGAGGGTAAGGCTTCGGGTGAGGGTCAGGGTTAGGATTCGGGTTAGGGTTAGGGTTAGGGAATGGAGAGGCATTAGGGTACAGGATAGGGTACGACAATGCTTAAGGGTTAGCGTATGTGTGAGGGCACGAGTTAGTGTTGGTGTACTGGTTAAGACAACGGCACCGATGAGGGTAAGGCCTCGGAAAAGTGTCACGTTCAGGGTTTCGCTTAGGGTTAGGGTTAGGGAATGGGGAGGGATTAGGGTACAGGATAGGGTACGACAATGCTTAAGGGTTAGCGTAAGTGTGAGGGCACGAGTTAGTGTTGGTGTACTGGTTAAGACAACGGCACCGATGAGGGTAAGGCCTCGGAAAAGGGTCACGTTCAGGGTTTCGCTTAGGGTTAGGGTTAGGGAATGGGGAGGGATTAGGGTACAGGATAGGGTACGACAATGCTTAAGGGTTAGCGTACGTTTGAGGGCATGAGTTAGTGTTTGTGTCCTGGTTAAGATTAGGGCATTGGTTAGGGTAGGGCATCGGAAGTGGGTCAGGTTTAGGGATTGGGTTAGGGTTAGGGTTAAGGAATGGGGAGGGATTAGGGTACAATTTAGGGTACGACAACGCTTAAGGTTTAGCGTACGTGTGAGGGCACGAGTTAGTGTTGGTGTCCTGGTTAAGATTACGGCACGGGTGAGGGTAAGGCTTCGGGTGAGGGTCAGGGTTAGGATTCGGGTTAGGGTTAGGGTTAAGGAATGCAGAGGGATTAGGGTACAGCTTAGGGTACGACAGTGTTTAAGGGTTAGCGTTCGTGTGAGGTCAAGTGTTAGTGTTAGTGTCCTGGTTAAGATTAGGGCACGGGTGAGGGTAAGGCTTCAGGTGAGGGTCAGGGTTAGGATTCGGGTTAGGGTTAGGGTTAGGGAATGGGGAGGGATTAGGGTACAGTTTAGGGTACGACAACGATTAAGGGTTAGCGTACGTGTGAGGGCACAAGTTAGTGTTGGTGTCCTGGTTAAGATTAGGGCACGGGTGAGGGTAAGGTTTCGGGTGAGGGTCAGGGATAGAATTCGGGTTAGGGTTAGGGTTAGGGAATGGGGAGATATTAGGGCACAGTTTAGGGTACCACAACGCTTAAGGTTTAGCGTACGTGTGAGGTCACTAGTTAGTGTTAGTGAACTGCTTACCATGAGGGCACGGGTTAGGGTAAAGCCTCGGAAGAGGGTCACGTTAAGGGTTAGGGTTAGGGTTAGGGTTAGGGAATGGGGATTGATTAGGGTACAGGTTAGGGTACGGCAATGGCTTAGGGTTGGCCTACGTTAGAGGGTATGGGTTAGTGTTGATGTACTGGTTAAAATTAGGACAAGGGTGAGGGTAAAGTTTCGGGTGAGTTTCATGGTTAGGTTACAGGTTAGGGTTAGGGTTAGGGAATGGAGAGGGATTAGGGTACAGGTTAGGGTACCGCTGCGGTTTAGTGTTAGCGTACGTTTGAGGGCACGAGTTAGTCTTGGTGTGCTGGTTCAGATTAGGGCACGGGTGAGGGTAAGGCTTCGGGTGAGGGTCAGGGTTAGGATTCGGGTTAGGGTTAGGGTTAGGGAATGGAGAGGGATTAGGGTACAGGTTAGGGTACGACAATGCTTAAGGGTTAGCGTAAGTGTGAGGGCACGAGTTAGTGTTGGTGTACTGGTTAAGACAACGGCACCGATGAGGGTAAGGCCTCGGAAAAGGGTCACGTTCAGGGTTTCGCTTAGGGTTAGGGTTAAGGAATGGGGAGGGATTAGGGTACAGGATAGGGTACGACAATGCTTAAGGGTTAGCGTACGTTTGAGGGCATGAGTTAGTGTTTGTGTCCTGGTTAAGATTAGGGCATTGGTTACGGTAGGGCATCGGAAGTGGGTCAGGTTTAGGGATGGGGTTAGGGTTAGGGTTAAGGAAATCGGAGGGATTAGGGTACAATTTAGGGTACGACAACGCTTAAGGTTTAGCGTACGTGTGAGGGCACGAGTTAGTGTTGGTGTCCTGGTTAAGATTAGGGCACGGGTGAGGGTAAGGTTTCGGGTGAGGGTCAGGGATAGAATTCGGGTTAGGGTTAGGGTTAGGGAATGGGGAGATATTAGGGCACAGTTTAGGGCACCACAACGCTTAAGGTTTAGTGTACGTGTGAGGTCACTAGTTAGTGTTAGTGTACTGCTTACGATTAGGGCACGGGTGAGGGTAAGGCCTCGGAAGAGGGTCACGTTAAGGGTTAGGGTTAGGGTTAGGGTTAGCAAATGGGGTTTGATTAGTGTACAGGTTAGGGTACGGCAATGGCTTAGGGTTGGCGTACGTTAGAGGGCATGGGTTAGTGTTGATGTACTGGTTAAAATTAGGACACGGGTTAGGGTAAAGTTTCGGGTGAGTGTCATGGTTAGGTTTCAGGTTAGGGTTAGGGTTAGGGAATGGAGAGGGATTAGGGTACAGGTTAGGGTACCTCTGCGGTTTAGTGTTAGCGTACGTTTGAGGGCACGAGTTAGTCTTGGTGTCCTGGTTAAGATTAGGGCACGGGTGAGGGTAAGGCTTCGGGTGAGGGTCAGGGTTAGGATTCGGGTTAGGGTTAGGGTTAAGGAATGCAGAGGGATTAGGGTACAGCTTAGGGTACGACAGTGCTTAAGGGTTAGCGTTCGTGTGAGGGCAAGGGTTAGTGTTAGTGTCCTGGTTAAGATTAGGGCACGGGTGAGGGAAAGACTTCAGGTGAGGGTCAGGGTTAGGATTCGGGTTAGGGTTAGGGTTAGGGAATGGGGAGGGATTAGGGTACAGTTTAGGGTACGACAACGATTAAGGGTTAGCGTACGTGTGAGGGCACAAGTTAGTGTTGGTGTCGTGGTTAAGATTAGGGCACGGGTGAGGGTAAGGTTTCGGGTGAGGGTCAGGGATAGAATTCGGGTTAGGGTTAGGGTTAGGGAATGGGGAGATATTAGGGCACAGTTTAGGGTACCACAACGCTTAAGGTTTAGCGTACGTGTGAGATCACTAGTTAGTGTTAGTGTACTGCTTACGATTAGGGCACGGGTGAGGGTAAGGCCTCGGAAGAGGGTCACGTTAAGGGTTAGGGTTAGGGAATGGAGATTGATTAGGGTACAGGTTAGGGTACGGCAATGGCTTAGGTTTGGCGTACGTTAGAGGGCATGGGTTAGTGTTGATGTACTGGTTAAAATTAGGACACGGGTGAGGGTAAAGTTTCGGGTGAGTGTCATGGTTAGGTTTCAGGTTAGGGTTAGGGTTAGGGAATGGAGAGGGATTAAGGTACAGGTTAGGGTACCACTGCGGTTTAGTGTTAGCGTACGTGTGAGGGCACGAGTTAGTCTTGGTGTCCTGGTTAAGATTAGGGCACGGGTGAGGGTAAGGCTTCGGGTGAGGGTCAGGGTTAGGATTCGGGTTAGGGTTAGGGTTAGGGAATGGAGAGGGATTAGGGTACAGGTTAGGGTACGACAATGCTTAAGGGTTAGCGTAAGTGTGAGGGCACGAGTTAGTGTTGGTGTACTGGTTAAGACAACGGCACCGATGAGGGTAAGGCCTCGGAAAAGGGTCACGTTCAGGGTTTCGCTTAGGGTTAGGGTTAGGGAACGGGGAGGGATTAGGGTACAGGATAGGGTACGACAATGCTTAAGGGTTAGCGTAAGTGTGAGGGCACGAGTTAGTGTTGGTGTACTGGTTAAGACAACGGCACGGATGAGGGTAAGGCCTCGGAAAAGGGTCACGTTCAGGGTTTCGCTTAGGGTTAGGGTTAGGGAATGGGGAGGGATTAGGGTACAGGATAGGGTACGACAATGCTTAAGGGTTAGCGTACGTTTGAGGGCATGAGTTAGTGTTTGTGTCCTGGTTAAGATTAGGGCATTGGTTAGGGTAGGGCATCGGAAGTGGGTCAGGTTTAGGGATGGGGTTAGGGTTAGGGTTAAGGAATGGGGAGGGATTAGGGTACAATTTAGGGTACGACAACGCTTAAGGTTTAGCGTAAGTGTGAGGGCACGAGTTAGTGTTGGTGTCCTGGTTAAGATTAGGGCACGGGTGAGGGTAAGGCTTCGGGTGAGGGTCAGGGTTAGGATTCGGGTTAGGGTTAGGGTTAAGGAATGCAGAGGGATTAGGGTACAGCTTAGGGTACGACAGTGCTTAAGGGTTAGCGTTCGTGTGAGGGCAAGTGTTAGTGTTAGTGTCCTGGTTAAGATTAGGGCACGGGTGAGGGTAAAGCTTCAGGTGAGGGTCAGGGTTAGGATTCGGGTTAGGGTTAGGGTTAGGGAATGGGGAGGGATTAGGGTACAGTTTAGGGTATGACAACGATTAAGGGTTAGCGTACGTGTGAGGGCACAAGTTAGTGTTGGTGTCCTGGTTAAGATTAGGGCACGGGTGAGGGTAAGGTTTCGGGTGAGGGTCAGGGATAGAATTCGGGTTAGGGTTAGGGTTAGGGAATGGGGAGATATTAGGGCACAGTTTAGGGTACCACAACGCTTAAGGTTTAGCGTACGTGTGAGGTCACTAGTTAGTGTTAGTGAACTGCTTACCATTAGGGCACGGGTGAGGGTAAGGCCTCGGAAGAGGGTCACGTTAAGGGTTAGGGTCAGGGTTAGGGTTAGGGAATGGGGATTGATTAGGGTACAGTTTAGGGTACGGCAATGGCTTAGGGTTGGCGTACGTTAGAGGGCATGGGTTAGTGTTGATGTACTGGTTAAAATTAGGACACGGGTGAGGGTAAAGTTTCGGGTGAGTTTCATGGTTAGGTTTCAGGTTAGGGTTAGGGTTAGGGAATGGAGAGGGATTAGGGTACAGGTTAGGGCACCGCTGCGGTTTAGTGTTAGCGTACGTTTGAGGGCACAAGTTAGTCTTGGTGTGCTGGTTAAGATTAGGGCACGGGTGAGGGTAAGGCTTCTGGTGAGGGTCAGGTTTAGGATTCGGGTTAGCGTTAGGGTTAGGGAATGGAGAGGGATTAGGGTACAGGTTAGGGTACGACAATGCTTAAGGGTTAGCCTAAGTGTGAGGGAACGAGTTAGTGTTGGTGTACTGGTTAAGACAACGGCACCGATGAGGGTAAGGCCTCGGAAAAGGGTCACGTTCAGGGTTTCGCTTAGGGTTAGTGTTAGGGAATGGGGAGGGATTAGGGTACAGGATAGGGTACGACAATGCTTAAGGGTTAGCGTACGTTTGAGGGCATGAGTTAGTGTTTGTGTCCTGGTTAAGATTAGGGCATTGGTTAGGGTAGGGCATCGGAAGTGGGTCAGGTTTAGCGATGGGGTTAGTTTTAGGGTTAAGGAATGGGGAGGGATTAGGGTACAATTTAGGGTACGACAACGCTTAAGGTTTAGCGTACGTGTGAGGGCACGAGTTAGTGTTGGTGTCCTGGTTAAGATTAGGGCACGGGTGAGGGTAAGGCTTCGGGTGAGGGTCAGTGTTAGGATTCGGGTTAGGTTTAGGGTTAAGGAATGCAGAGGGATTAGGGTACAGCTTAGGGTATGACAGTGCTTAAGGGTTAGCGTTCGTGTGAGGGCAAGGGTTAGTGTTAGTGTCCTGGTTAAGATTAGGGCACGGGTGAGGGTAAGAGTTCAGGTGAGGGTCAGGGTTAGGATTCGTGTTAGGGTTAGGGTTAGGGAATGGGGAGGGATTAGGGTACAGTTTAGGGTACGACAACGATTAAGGGTTAGCGTACGTGTGAGGGCACAAGTTAGTGTTGGTGTCCTGGTTAAGATTAGGGCACGGGTGAGGGTAAGGTTTCGGGTGAGGGTCAGGGATAGAATTCGGGTTAGGGTTAGGGTTAGGGAATGGGGAGATATTAGGGCACAGTTTAGGGTACCACAACGCTTAAGGTTTAGCGTACGTGTGAGGTCACTAGTTAGTGTTAGTGTACTGCTTACGATTAAGGCACGGGTGAGGGTAAGGCCTCGGAAGAGGGTCACGTTAAGGGTTAGGGTTAGGGAATGGGGATTGATTAGGGTACAGGTTAGGGTACGGCAATGGCTTAGGGTTGGCGTACGTTAGATGGCATGGGTTAGTGTTGATGTACTGGTTAAAATTAGGACACGGGTGAGGGTAAAGTTTCGGGTGAGTGTCATGGTTAGGTTTCAGGTTACGGTTAGGGTTAGGGAATGGAGAGGGATTAGGGTACAGGTTAGGGTACCGCTGCGGTTTAGTGTTAGCGTACGTGTGAGGGCACGAGTTAGTCTTGGTGTCCTGGTTAAGATTAGGGCACGGGTGAGGGTAAGGCCTCGGAAAAGGGTCACGTTCAGGGTTTCGCTTAGGGTTAGGGTTAGGGAATGGGGAGGGATTAGGGTACAGGATAGGGTACGACAATGCTTAAGGGTTAGCGTAAGTGTGAGGGCACGAGTTAGTGTTGGTGTACTGGTTAAGACAACGGCACCGATGAGGGTAAGGCCTCGGAAAAGGGTCACGTTCAGGGTTTCGCTTAGGGTTAGGGTTAGGGAATGGGGAGGGATTAGGGTACAGGATAGGGTACGACAATGCTTAAGGGTTAGCGTACGTTTGAGGGCATGAGTTAGTGTTTGTGTCCTGGTTAAGATTAGGGCATTGGTTAGGGTAGGGCATCGGAAGTGGGTCAGGTTTAGGGATTGGGTTAGGGTTAGGGTTAAGGAATGCAGAGGGATTAGGGTACAGCTTAGGGTACAACAGTGCTTAAAGGTTAGCGTTCGTGTGAGGTCAAGTGTTAGTGTTAGTGTCCTGGTTAAGATTAGGGCACGGGTGAGGGTAAGGCTTCAGGTGAGGGTCAGGGTTAGGATTCGGGTTAGGGTTAGGGTTAGGGAATGGGGAGGGATTAGGGTACAGTTTAGGGTACGACAACGATTAAGGGTTAGCGTACGTGTGAGGGCACAAGTTAGTGTTGGTGTCCTGGTTAAGATTAGGGCACGGGTGAGGGTAAGGTTTCGGGTGAGGGTCAGGGATAGAATTCGGGTTAGGGTTAGGGTTAGGGAATGGGGAGATATTAGGGCACAGTTTAGGGTACCACAACGCTTAAGGTTTAGCGTACGTGTGAGGTCACTAGTTAGTGTTAGTGAACTGCTTACCATTAGGGCACGGGTGAGGGTAAGGCCTCGGAAGAGGGTCACGTTAAGGGTTAGGGTTAGGGTTAGGGTTACGGAATGGGGATTGATTAGGGTACAGGTTAGGGTACGGAAATGGCTTAGGGTTGGCGTACGTTAGAGGGCATGGGTTAGTGTTGATGTACTGGTTAAAATTAGGACACGGGTGAGGGTAAAGTTTCGGGTGAGTTTCATGGTTAGGTTTCAGGTTAGGGTTAGGGTTAGGGAATGGAGAGGGATTACGGTACAGGTTAGGGTACCGCTGCGGTTTAGTGTTAGCGTACGTTTGAGGGCACGAGTTAGTCTTGGTGTGCTGGTTAAGATTAGGGCACGGGTGAGGGTCAGGCTTCGGGTGAGGGTCAGGGTTAAGATTCGGGTTAGGGTTAGGGATAGGGAATGGAGAGGGATTAGGGTACAGGTTAGGGTACGACAATGCTTAAGGGTTAGCGTAAGTGTGAGGGCACGAGTTAGTGTTGGTGTACTGGTTAAGACAACGGCAACGATGAGGGTAAGGCCTCGGAAAAGGGTCACGTTCAGGGTTTCGCTTAGGGTTAGGGTTAAGGAATGGGGAGGGATTAGGGTACTGGATAGGGTACGACAATGCTTAAGTGTTAGCGTACGTTTGAGGGCATGTGTTAGTGTTTGTGTCCTGGTTAAGATTAGGGCATTGGTTAGGGTAGGGCATCGGAAGTGGGTCAGGTTTAGGGATGGGGTTAGGGTTAGGGTTAAGGAAATCGGAGGGATTAGGGTACAATTTAGGGTACGACAACGCTTAAGGTTTAGCGTACGTGTGAGGGCACGAGTTAGTGTTGGTGACCTGGTTAAGATTAGGGCACGGGTGAGGGTAAGGCATCGGGTGAGGGTCAGGGTTAGGATTCGGGTTAGGGTTAGGGTTAAGGAATGCAGAGGGATTAGGGTACAGCTTAGGGTACGACAGTGCTTAAGGGTTAGCGTTCGTTTGAGGGCAAGTGTTAGTGTTCGTGTCCTGGTTAACATTAGGGCACGGGTGAGGGTAAGGCTTCAGGTGAGGGTCAGGGTTAGGATTCGGGTTAGGGTTAGGGTTAGGGAATGGGGAAGGATTAGGGTACAGTTTAGGGTACGACAACGATTAAGGGTTAGCGTACGTGTGAGGGCACAAGTTAGTGTTGGTGTCCTGGTTAAGATTAGGGCACGGGTGAGGGTAAGGTTTTGGGTGAGGGTCAGGGATAGAATTCGGGTTAGGGTTAGGGTTAGGGAATGGGGAGATATTAGGGCACAGTTTAGAGTACCACAACGCTTAAGGTTTAGCGTACGTGTGAGGTCACTAGTTAGTGTTAGTGTACTGCTTACGATTAGGGCACGGGTGAGGGTAGGGCCTCGGAAGAGGGTCACGTTAAGGGTTAGGGTTAGGGTTAGGGTTAGGGAATGGGGATTGATTAGGGTACAGGTTAGGGTACGGCAATGGCTTAGGGTTGGCGTACGTTAGAGGGCATGGGTTAGTGTTGATGTACTGGTTAAAATTAGGACACGGGTGAGGGTAAAGTTTCGCGTGAGTGTCATGGTTAGGTTTCAGTTTAGGGTTAGGGTTAGGGAATGGAGAGGGATTAGGGTACAGGTTAGGGTACCGCTGCGGTTTAGTGTTAACGTACGTGTGAGGGCACGAGTTAGTCTTGGTGTCCTGGTTAAGATTAGGACACGGGTGAGGGTAAAGCTTCGGGTGAGGGTCAGGGTTAGGATTCAGGTTAGGGTTAGGGTTAGGGAATGGAGAGGGATTAGGGTACAGGTTAGGGTACGACAATGCTTAAGGGTTAGCGTAAGTGTGAGGGCACGAGTTAGTGTTGGTGTACTGGTTAAGACAACGGCACCGATGAGGGTAAGGCCTCGGAAAAGGGTCACGTTCAGGGTTTCGCTTAGGGTTAGGGTTAGGGAATGGGGAGGGATTAGGGTACAGGATAGGGTACGACAATGCTTAAGGGTTAGCGTACGTTTAAGGGCATGAGTTAGTGTTTGTGTACTGGTTAAGATTAGGGCATTGGTTAGGGTAGGGCATCGGAAGTGGGTCAGGTTTAGGGATGGGGTTAGGGTTAGGGTTAAGGAATGCGGAGGGATTAGGGTACAATTTAGGGTACGACAACGCTTAAGGTTTAGCGTACGTGTGAGGGCACGAGTTAGTGTTGGTGTCCTGGTTAAGATTAGGGCACGGGTGAGGGTAAGGCTTCGGGTGAGGGTCAGGGTTAGGATTCGGGTTAGGGTTAGGGTTAAGGAATGCAGAGGGATTAGGGTACAGGATAGGGTACGACAATGCTTAAGGGTTAGCGTACGTTTGAGGGCATGAGTTAGTGTTTGTGTCCTGGTTAAGATTAGGGCATTGGTTAGGGTAGGGCATCGGAAGTGGGTCAGGTTTAGGGATTGGGTTAGGGTTAGGGTTAAGGAATGGGGAGGGATTAGGGTACAATTTAGGGTACGACAACGCTTAAGGTTTAGCGTACGTGTGAGGGCACGAGTTAGTGTTGGTGTCCTGGTTAAGATTAGGGCACGGGTGAGGGTAAGGCTTCGGGTGAGAGTCAGGGTTAGGATTCGGGTTAGGGTTAGGGTTAAGGAATGCAGAGGGATTAGGGTACAGCTTAGGGTACGACAGTGCTTAAGGGTTAGCGTTCGTGTGAGGGCAAGGGTTAGTGTTAGTGTCCTGGTTAAGATTAGGGCACGGGTGAGGGTAACACTTCAGGTGAGGGTCAGGGTTAGGATTCGGGTTAGGGTTAGGGTTAGGGAATGGGGAGGGATTAGGGTACAGTTTAGGGTACGACAACGATTAAGGGTTAGCGTACGTGTGAGGGCACAAGTTAGTGTTGGTGTCCTGGTTAAGATTAGGGCACGGGTGAGGGTAAGGTTTCGGGTGAGGGTCAGGGATAGAATTCGGGTTAGGGTTAGGGTTAGGGAATGGGGAGATATTAGGGCACAGTTTAGGGTACCACAACGCTTAAGGTTTAGCGTACGTGTGAGGTCACTAGTTAGTGTTAGTGTACTGCTTCCGATTAAGGCACGGGTGAGGGTAAGGCCTCGGAAGAGGGTCACGTTAAGGGTTAGGGTTATGGAATGGGGACTGATTAGGGTACAGGTTAGGGTACGGCAATGGCTTAGGGTTGGCGTACGTTAGAGGGCATGGGTTAGTGTTGATGTACTGGTTAAAATTAGGACACTGGTGAGGGTAAAGTTTCGGGTGAGTGTTATGGTTAGGTTTCAGGTTACTGTTAGTGTTAGGGAATGGAGAGGGATTAGGGTACAGGTTAGGGTACCGCTGCGGTTTAGTGTTAGCGTACGTGTGAGGGCACGAGTTAGTCTTGGTGTCCTGGTTAAGATTAGGGCACGGGTGAGGGTAAGGCTTCGGGTGAGGGTCAGGGTTAGGATTCGGGTTAGGGTTAGGGTTAGGGAATGGAGAGGGTTTAGGGTACAGGTTAGGGTACGACAATGCTTAAGGGTTAGCGTAAGTGTGAGGGCACGAGTTAGTGTTGGTGTACTGGTTAAGACAACGGCACCGATGAGGGTAAGGCCTCGGAAAAGGGTCACGTTCAGGGTTTCGCTTAGGGTTAGGGTTAAGGAATGGGGAGGGATTAGGGTACAGGATAGGGTACGACAATGCTTAAGGGTTAGCGTACATTTGAGGGCATGAGTTAGTGTTTGTGTCCTGGTTAAGATTAGGGCATTGGTTAGTGTAGGGCATCGGAAGTGGGTCAGGTTTAGGGATGGGGTTAGGGTTAGGGTTAAGGAAATCGGAGGGATTAGGGTACAATTTAGGGTACGACAACGCTTAAGGTTTAGCGTACGTGTGAGGGCACGAGTTAGTGTTGGTGTCCTGGTTAAGATTAGGGCACGGGTGAGGGTAAGGCTTCGGGTGAGGGTCAGGGTTAGGATTCGGGTTAGGGTTAGGGTTAAGGAATGCAGAGGGATTAGGGTACAGCTTAGGGTACGACAGTGCTTAAGGGTGAGCGTTCGTGTGAGGGCAAGGGTTAGTGTTAGTGTCCTGGTTAAGATTAGGGCACGGGAGAGGGTAAGGCTTCAGGTGAGGGTCAGGGGTAGGATTCGGGTTAGGGTTAGGGTTAGGGAATGGGGAGGGATTAGGGTACAGTTTAGGGTACGACAACGATAAAGGGTTAGCGTACGTGTGAGGGCACGAGTTAGTGTTGGTGTCCTAGTTAAGATTAAGGCACGGGTGAGGGTAAGGTTTCGGGTGAGGGTCAGGGATAGAATTCGGGTTAGGGTTAGGGTTAGGGAATGGGGAGATATTAGGGCACAGTTTAGGGCACCACAACGCTTAAGGTTTAGTGTACGTGTGAGGTCACTAGTTAGTGTTAGTGTACTGCTTACGATTAGGGCACGGGTGAGGGTAAGGCCTCGGAAGAGGGTCACGTTAAGGGTTAGGGTTAGGGTTAGGGTTAGGAAATGGGGATTGATTAGTGTACAGGTTAGGGTACGGCAATGGCTTAGGGTTGGCGTACGTTAGAGGGCATGGGTTAGTGTTGATGTACTGGTTAAAATTAGGACACGGGTGAGGGTAAAGTTTCGGGTGCGTGTCATGGTTAGGTTTCAGGTTAGGGTTAGGGTTAGGGAATGGAGAGGGATTAGGGTACAGGTTAGGGTACCGCTGCGGTTTAGTGTTAGCGTACGTGTGAGGACAGGAGTTAGTCTTGGTGTCCTGGTTAAGATTAGGGCACGGGTGAGGGTAAGGCTTCGGGTGAGGGTCAGGGTTAGGATTCGGGTTAGGGTTAGGGTTAGGGAATGGAGAGGGATTAGGGTACAGGTTAGGGTACGACAATGCTTAAGGGTTAGCGTAAGTGTGAGGGCACGAGTTAGTGTTGGTGTACTGGTTAAGACAACGGCACCGATGAGGGTAAGGCCTCGGAAAAGGGTCACGTTCAGGGTTTCGCTTAGGGTTAGGGTTAGGGAATGGGGAGGGATTAGGGTACAGGATAGGGTACGACAATGCTTAAGGGTTAGCGTACGTTTGAGGGCATGAGTTAGTGTTTGTGTACTGGTTAAGATTAGGGCATTGGTTAGGGAAGGGCATCGGAAGTGGATCAGGTTTAGGGATGGGGTTAGGGTTAGGGTTAAGGAATGGGGAGGGATTAGGGTACAATTTAGGGTACGACAACGCTTAAGGTTTAGCGTACGTGTGAGGGCACGAGTTAGTGTTGGTGTCCTGGTTAAGATTAGGGCACGGGTGAGGGTAAGGCTTCAGGTGAGGGTCAGGGTTAGGATTCGGGTTAGGGTTAGGGTTAGGGAATGGGGAGGGATTAGGGTACAGTTTAGGGTACGACAACGATTAAGGGTTAGCGTACGTGTGAGGGCACAAGTTAGTGTTGGTGTCCTGGTTAAGATTAGGGCACGGGTGAGGGTAAGGTTTCGGGTGAGGGTCAGGGATAGAATTCGGGTTAGGGTTAGGGTTAGGGAATGGGGAGATATTAGGGCACAGTTTAGGGTACCACAACGCTTAAGGTTTAGCGTACGTGTGAGGTCACTAGTTAGTGTTAGTGAACTGCTTACCATTAGGGCACGGGTGAGGGTAAGGTCTCGGAAGAGGGTCACGTTAAGGGTTAGGGTTAGGGTTAGGGTTAGGGAATGGGGATTGATTAGGGTTAAGGTTAGGGTACGGCAATGGCTTAGGGTTGGCGTACGTTAGAGGGCATGGGTTAGTGTTGATGTACTGGTTAAAATTAGGACACGGGTGAGGGTAAAGTTTCGGGTGAGTTTCATGGTTAGGTTTCAGGTTAGGGTTAGGGTTAGGGAATGGAGAGGGATTAGGGTACAGGTTAGGGTACCGCTGCGGTTTAGTGTTAGCGTACGTTTGAGGGCACGAGTTAGTCTTGGTGTGCTGGTTAAGATTAGGGCACGGGTGAGGGTAAGGCTTCGGGTGAGGGTCAGGGTTAGGATTCGGGTTAGGGTTAGGGTTAGGGAATGTAGAGGGATTAGGGTACAGGTTAGGGTACGACAATGCTTAAGGGTTAGCGTAAGTGTGAGGGCACGAGTTAGTGTTGGTGTCCTGGTTAAGATTAGGGCACGGGTGAGGGTAAGGTTTCGGGTGAGGGTCAGAGATAGAATTCGGGTTAAGGTTAGGGTTAGGGAATGGGGAGATATTAGGGCACAGTTTAGGGCACCACAACGCTTAAGGTTTAGTGTACGTGTGAGGTCACTAGTTAGTGTTAGTGTACTGCTTACGCTTAGGGCTCGGGTGAGGGTAAGGCCTCGGAAGAGGGTCACGTTAAGGGTTAGGGTTAGGGTTAGGGTTAGGAAATGGGGATTGATTAGTGTACAGGTTAGGGTACGGCAATGGCTTAGGGTTGGCGTACGTTAGAGGGCATGGGTTAGTGTTGATGTACTGGTTAAAATTAGGACACGGGTTAGGGTAAAGTTTCGGGTGAGTGTCATGGTTAGGTTTCAGGTTAGGGTTAGGGTTAGGGAATGGAGAGGGATTAGGGTACAGGTTAGGGTACCGCTGCGGTTTAGTGTTAGCGTACGTTTGAGGGCACGAGTTAGTCTTGGTGTCCTGGTTAAGATTAGGGCACGGGTGAGGGTAAGGCTTCGGGTGAGTGTCAGAGTTAGGATTCGGGTTCGGGTTAGGGTTAGGGAATGGAGAGGGATTAGGGTACAGGTTAGGGTACGACAATGCTTAAGGCTTAGCGTAAGTGTGAGGGCACGAATTAGTGATGGTGTACTGGTTAAGACAACGGCACCGATGAGGGTAAGGCCTCGGAAAAGGGTCACGTTCAGGGTTTCGCTTAGGGTTAGGGTTAGGGAATGGTCAGGGATTAGGGTACAGTATAGGGTACGACAATGCTTAAGGTTTAGCGTACGTTTGAGGGCATGAGTTAGTGTTTGTGTCCTGGTTAAGATTAGGGCATTGGTTAGGGTAGGGCATCGGAAGTGGGTCAGGTTTAGGGATGGGGTTAGGGTTAGGGTTAAGGAATGCGGAGGGATTAGGGTACAATTTAGGGTACGACAACGCTTAAGGTTTAGCGTACGAGTGAGGGCACGAGTTAGTGTTGGTGTCCTGGTTAAGATTAGGGCACGGGTGAGGGTAAGGCTTCGGGTGAGGGTCAGGGTTTGGATTCGTGTTAGGGTTAGGGTTAAGGAATGCAGAGGGATTAGGGTACAGTTTAGGGTACAACAACGATTAAGGGTTAGCGTACGTGTGAGGGCACAAGTTAGTGTTGGTGTCCTGGTTAAGATTAGGGGACGGGTGAGGGTAAGGTTTCGGGTGAGGGTCAGGGATAGAATTCGGGTTAGGGTTAGGGTTAGGGAAAGGGGAGATATTAGGGCACAGTTTAGGGTACCACAACGCTTAAGGTTTAGCGTACGTGTGAGGTAACTAGTTAGTGTTAGTGTACTGCTTACGATTAGGGCACGGGTGAGGGTAAGGCCTCGGAAGAGGGTCACGTTAAGGGTTAGGGTTAGGGTTAGGGTTAGGGAATGGGGATTGATTAGGGTACAGGTTAGGGTACGGCAATCGCTTAGGGTTGGCGTACGTTAGAGGGCATGGGTTAGTGTTGATGTACTGGTTAAAATTAGGACACGGGTGAGGGTAAAGTTTCGGGTGCGTGTCATGGTTAGGTTTCAGGTTAGGGTTAGGGTTAGGGAATGGAGAGGGATTAGGGTACAGGTTAGGGTACAGCTGCGGTTTAGTGTTAACGTACGTGTGAGGGCATGAGTTAGTCTTGGTGTCCTGGTTAAGATTAGGGCACGGGTGAGGTTAAAGCTTCGGGTGAGGGTCAGGGTTAGGTTTCGGGTTAGGGTTAGGGTTAGGGAATGGAGAAGGATTAGGGTACAGGTTAGTGTACGACAATGCTTAAGGGTTAGCGTAAGTGTGAGGGCACGAGTTAGTGTTGGTGTACTGGTTAAGACAACGGCACCGATGAGGGTAAGGCCTCGGAAAAGGGTCACGTTCAGGGTTTCGCTTAGGGTTAGGGTTAGGGAATGGGGAGGGAATAGGGTACAGGATAGGGTACGACAATGCTTAAGGGTTAGCGTACGTTTGAGGGCATGAGTTAGTGTTTGTGTCCTGGTTAAGATTAGGGCATTGGTTAGGGTAGGGCATCGGAAGTGGGTCAGGTTTAGGGATGGGGTTAGGGTTAGGGTTAAGGAATGGGGAGGGATTAGGGTACAATTTAGGGTACGACAACGCTTAAGGTTTAGCGTACGTGTGAGGGCACGAGTTAGTGTTGGTGTCCTGGTTAAGATTAGGGCACGGGTGAGGGTAAGGCTTCGGGTGAGGGTCAGGGTTAGGATTCGGGTTAGGGTTAGGGTTAAGGAATGCAGAGGGATTAGGGTACAGCTTAGGGTACGACACTGCTTAAGGGTTAGCGTTCGTGTGAGGGCAAGGGTTAGTGTTAGTGTCCTGGTTAAGATTAGGGCACGGGTGAGGGTAAGGCTTCAGGTGAGGGTCAGGGTTAGGATTCTGGTTAGGGTTAGGGTTAGGGAATGGGGAGGGATTAGGGTACAGTTTAGGGTACGACAACGATTAATGGTTAGCGTACGTGTGAGAGCACAAGTTAGTGTTGGTGTCCTGGTTAAGATTAGGGCACGGGTGAGGGTAAGGTTTCGGGTGAGGGTCAGGGATAGAATTCGGGTTAGGGTTAGGGTTAGGGAATGGGGAGATATTAGGGCACAGTTTAGGGTACCACAACGCTTAAGGTTTAGCGTACGTGTGAGGTCACTGGTTAGTGTTAGTGTACTGCTTACGATTAGGGCACGGGTGAGGGTAAGGCCTCGGAAGAGGGTCACGTTAAGGGTTAGGGTTAGGGAATGGAGATTGATTAGGGTACAGGTTAGGGTACGGCAATGGCTTAGGGTTGGCGTACGTTAGAGGGCATGGGTTAGTGTTGATGTACTGGTTAAAATTAGGACACGGGTGAGGGTAAAGTTTCGGGTGAGTGTCATGGTTAGGTTTCAGGTTAGGGTTAGGGTTAGGGAATGGAGAGGGATTAAGGTACAGGTTAGGGTACCACTGCGGTTTAGTGTTAGCGTACGTGTGAGGGCACGAGTTAGTCTTGGTGTCCTGGTTAAGATTAGGGCACGGGTGAGGGTAAGGCTTCGGGTGAGGGTCAGGGTTAGGATTCGGGTTAGGGTTAGGGTTAGGGAATGGAGAGGGATTAGGGTACAGGTTAGGGTACGACAATGCTTAAGGGTTAGCGTAAGTGTGAGGGCACGAGTTAGTGTTGGTGTACTGGTTAAGACAACGGCACCGATGAGGGTAAGGCCTCGGAAAAGGGTCACGTTCAGGGTTTCGCTTAGGGTTAGGGTTAGGGAACGGGGAGGGATTAGGGTACAGGATAGGGTACGACAATGCTTAAGGGTTAGCGTAAGTGTGAGGGCACGAGTTAGTGTTGGTGTACTGGTTAAGACAACGGCACGGATGAGGGTAAGGCCTCGGAAAAGGGTCACGTTCAGGGTTTCGCTTAGGGTTAGGGTTAGGGAATGGGGAGGGATTAGGGTACAGGATAGGGTACGACAATGCTTAAGGGTTAGCGTACGTTTGAGGGCATGAGTTAGTGTTTGTGTCCTGGTTAAGATTAGGGCATTGGTTAGGGTAGGGCATCGGAAGTGGGTCAGGTTTAGGGATGGGGTTAGGGTTAGGGTTAAGGAATGGGGAGGGATTAGGGTACAATTTAGGGTACGACAACGCTTAAGGTTTAGCGTAAGTGTGAGGGCACGAGTTAGTGTTGGTGTCCTGGTTAAGATTAGGGCACGGGTGAGGGTAAGGCTTCGGGTGAGGGTCAGGGTTAGGATTCGGGTTAGGGTTAGGGTTAAGGAATGCAGAGGGATTAGGGTACAGCTTAGGGTACGACAGTGCTTAAGGGTTAGCGTTCGTGTGAGGGCAAGTGTTAGTGTTAGTGTCCTGGTTAAGATTAGGGCACGGGTGAGGGTAAAGCTTCAGGTGAGGGTCAGGGTTAGGATTCGGGTTAGGGTTAGGGTTAGGGAATGGGGAGGGATTAGGGTACAGTTTAGGGTATGACAACGATTAAGGGTTAGCGTACGTGTGAGGGCACAAGTTAGTGTTGGTGTCCTGGTTAAGATTAGGGCACGGGTGAGGGTAAGGTTTCGGGTGAGGGTCAGGGATAGAATTCGGGTTAGGGTTAGGGTTAGGGAATGGGGAGATATTAGGGCACAGTTTAGGGTACCACAACGCTTAAGGTTTAGCGTACGTGTGAGGTCACTAGTTAGTGTTAGTGAACTGCTTACCATTAGGGCACGGGTGAGGGTAAGGCCTCGGAAGAGGGTCACGTTAAGGGTTAGGGTCAGGGTTAGGGTTAGGGAATGGGGATTGATTAGGGTACAGTTTAGGGTACGGCAATGGCTTAGGGTTGGCGTACGTTAGAGGGCATGGGTTAGTGTTGATGTACTGGTTAAAATTAGGACACGGGTGAGGGTAAAGTTTCGGGTGAGTTTCATGGTTAGGTTTCAGGTTAGGGTTAGGGTTAGGTAATGGAGAGGGATTAGGGTACAGGTTAGGGCACCGCTGCGGTTTAGTGTTAGCGTACGTTTGAGGGCACAAGTTAGTCTTGGTGTGCTGGTTAAGATTAGGGCACGGGTGAGGGTAAGGCTTCGGGTGAGGGTCAGGTTTAGGATTCAGGTTAGCGTTAGGGTTAGGGAATGGAGAGGGATTAGGGTACAGGTTAGGGTACGACAATGCTTAAGTGTTAGCCTAAGTGTGAGGGAACGAGTTAGTGTTGGTGTACTGGTTAAGTCAACGGCACCGATGAGGGTAAGGCCTCGGAAAAGGTTCACGTTCAGGGTTTCGCTTAGGGTTAGTGTTAGGGAATGGGGAGGGATTAGGGTACAGGATAGGGTACGACAATGCTTAAGGGTTAGCGTACGTTTGAGGGCATGAGTTAGTGTTTGTGTCCTGGTTAAGATTAGGGCATTGGTTAGGGTAGGGCATCGGAAGTGGGTCAGGTTTAGCGATGGGGTTAGTTTTAGGGTTAAGGAATGGGGAGGGATTAGGGTACAATTTAGGGTACGACAACGCTTAAGGTTTAGCGTACGTGTGAGGGCACGAGTTAGTGTTGGTGACCTGGTTAAGATTAGGGCACGGGTGAGGGTAAGGCTTCGGGTGAGGGTCAGTGTTAGGATTCGGGTTAGGGTTAGGGTTAAGGAATGCAGAGGGATTAGGGTACAGCTTAGGGTATGACAGTGCTTAAGGGTTAGCGTTCGTGTGAGGGCAAGGGTTAGTGTTAGTGTCCTGGTTAAGATTAGGGCACGGGTGAGGGTAAGAGTTCAGGTGAGGGTCAGGGTTAGGATTCGTGTTAGGGTTAGGGTTAGGGAATGGGGAGGGATTAGGGTACAGTTTAGGGTACGACAACGTTTAAGGGTTAGCGTACGTGTGAGGGCACAAGTTAGTGTTGGTGTCCTGGTTAAGATTAGGGCACGGGTGAGGGTAAGGTTTCGGGTGAGGGTCAGGGATAGAATTCGGGTTAGGGTTAGGGTTAGGGAATGGGGAGATATTAGGGCACAGTTTAGGGTACCACAACGCTTAAGGTTTAGCGTACGTGTGAGGTCACTAGTTAGTGTTAGTGTACTGCTTACGATTAAGGCACGGGTGAGGGTAAGGCCTCGGAAGAGGGTCACGTTAACGGTTAGGGTTAGGGAATGGGGATTGATTAGGGTACAGGTTAGGGTACGGCAATGGCTTAGGGTTGGCGTACGTTAGAGGGCATGGTTTAGTGTTGATGTACTGGTTAAAATTAGGACACGGGTGAGGGTAAAGTTTCGGGTGAGTGTCATGGTTAGGTTTCAGGTTACGGTTAGGGTTAGGGAATGGAGAGGGATTAGGGTACAGGTTAGGGTACCGCTGCGGTTTAGTGTTAGCGTACGTGTGAGGGCACGAGTTAGTCTTGGTGTCCTCGTTAAGATTAGGGCACGGGTGAGGGTAAGGCTTCGGGTGAGGGTCAGGGTTAGGATTCGGGTTAGGGTTAGGGTTAGGGAATGGAGAGGCATTAGGGTACAGGATAGGGTACGACAATGCTTAAGGGTTAGCGTATGTGTGAGGGCACGAGTTAGTGTTGGTGTACTGGTTAAGACAACGGCACCGATGAGGGTAAGGTCTCGGAAAAGTGTCACATTCAGGGTTTCGCTTAGGGTTAGGGTTAGGGAATGGGGAGGGATTAGGGTACAGGATAGGGTACGACAATGCTTAAGGGTTAGCGTAAGTGTGAGGGCACGAGTTAGTGTTGGTGTACTGGTTAAGACAACGGCACCGATGAGGGTAAGGCCTCGGAAAAGGGTCACGTTCAGGGTTTCGCTTAGGGTTAGGGTTAGGGAATGGGGAGGGATTAGGGTACAGGATAGGGTACGACAATGCTTAAGGGTTAGCGTACGTTTGAGGGCATGAGTTAGTGTTTGTGTCCTGGTTAAGATTAGGGCATTTGTTAGGGTAGGGCATCGGAAGTGGGTCAGGTTTAGGGATTGGGTTAGGGTTAGGGTTAAGGAATGGGGAGGGATTAGGGTACAATTTAGGGTACGACAACGCTTAAGGTTTAGCGTACGTGTGAGGGCACGAGTTAGTGTTGGTGTCCTGGTTAAGATTAGGGCACGGGTGAGGGTAAGGCTTCGGGTGAGGGTCAGGGTTAGGATTCGGGTTAGGGTTAGGGTTAAGGAATGCAGAGGGATTAGGGTACAGCTTAGGGTACGACAGTGTTTAAGGGTTAGCGTTCGTGTGAGGTCAAGTGTTAGTGTTAGTGTCCTGGTTAAGATTAGGGCACGGGTGAAGGTAAGGCTTCAGGTGAGGGTCAGGGTTAGGATTCGGGTTAGGGTTAGGGTTAGGGAATGGGGAGGGATTAGGGTACAGTTTAGGGTACGACAACGATTAAGGGTTAGCGTACGTGTGAGGGCACAAGTTAGTGTTGGTGTCCTGGTTAAGATTAGGGCACGGGTGAGGGTAAGGTTTCGGGTGAGGGTCAGGGATAGAATTAGGGTTAGGGTTAGGGTTAGGGAATGGGGAGATATTAGGGCACAGTTTAGGGTACCACAACGCTTAAGGTTTAGCGTACGTGTGAGGTCACTAGTTAGTGTTAGTGAACTGCTTACCATGAGGGCACGGGTTAGGGTAAAGCCTCGGAAGAGGGTCACGTTAAGGGTTAGGGTTAGGGTTAGGGTTAGGGAATGGGGATTGATTAGGGTACAGGTTAGGGTACGGCAATGGCTTAGGGTTGGCCTACGTTAGAGGGTATGTTGTTAGTGTTGATGTACTGGTTAAAATTAGGACAAGGGTGAGGGTAAAGTTTCGGGTGAGTTTCATGGTTAGGTTACAGGTTAGGGTTAGGGTTAGGGAATGGAGAGGGATTAGGGTACAGGTTAGGGTACCGCTGCGGTTTAGTGTTAGCGTACGTTTGAGGGCACGAGTTAGTCTTGGTGTGCTGGTTAAGATTAGGGCACGGGTGAGGTTAAGGCTTCGGGTGAGGGTCAGGGTTAGGATTCGGGTTAGGGTTAGGGTTAGGGAATGGAGAGGGATTAGGGTACAGGTTAGGGTACGACAATGCTTAATGGTTAGCGTAAGTGTGAGGGCACGAGTTAGTGTTGGTGTACTGGTTAAGACAACGGCACCGATGAGGGTAAGGCCTCGGAAAAGGGTCACGTTCAGGGTTTCGCTTAGGGTTAGGGTTAAGGAATGGGGAGGGATTAGGGTACAGGATAGGGTACGACAATGCTTAAGGGTTAGCGTACGTTTGAGGGCATGAGTTAGTGTTTGTGTCCTGGTTAAGATTAGGGCATTGGTTACGGTAGGGCATCGGAAGTGGGTCAGGTTTAGGGATGGGGTTAGGGTTAGGGTTAAGGAAATCGGAGGGATTAGGGTACAATTTAGGGTACGACAACGCTTAAGGTTTAGCGTACGTGTGAGGGCACGAGTTAGTGTTGGTGTCCTGGTTAAGATTAGGGCACGGGTGAGGGTAAGGTTTCGGGTGAGGGTCAGGGATAGAATTCGGGTTAGGGTTAGGGTTAGGGAATGGGGAGATATTAGGGCACAGTTTAGGGCACCACAACGCTTAAGGTTTAGTGTACGTGTGAGGTGACTAGTTAGTGTTAGTGTACTGCTTACGATTAGGGCACGGGTGAGGGTAAGGCCTCGGAAGAGGGTCACGTT
Organism: Inia geoffrensis; assembly: GCA_036417435.1. NCBI lineage: Eukaryota > Metazoa > Chordata > Mammalia > Artiodactyla > Iniidae > Inia > Inia geoffrensis. The sequence continues at coordinate 68,612 of JAZAQT010000534.1, forward strand.
AAGGGTTAGGGTTAGGGTTAGGGTTAGCAAATGGGGTTTGATTAGTGTACAGGTTAGGGTACGGCAATGGCTTAGGGTTGGCGTACGTTAGAGGGCATGGGTTAGTGTTGATGTACTGGTTAAAATTAGGACACGGGTTAGGGTAAAGTTTCGGGTGAGTGTCATGGTTAGGTTTCAGGTTAGGGTTAGGGTTAGGGAATGGAGAGGGATTAGGGTACAGGTTAGGGTACCGCTGCGGTTTAGTGTTAGCGTACGTTTGAGGGCACGAGTTAGTCTTGGTGTCCTGGTTAAGATTAGGGCACGGGTGAGGGTAAGGCTTCGGGTGAGGGTCAGGGTTAGGATTCGGGTTAGGGTTAGGGTTAGGGAATGGAGAGGGATTAGGGTACAGGATAGGGTACGACAATGCTTAAGGCTTAGCGTAAGTGTGAGGGCACGAGTTAGTGTTGGTCTACTGGTTAAGACAACGGCACCGATGAGGGCAAGGCCTCGGAAAAGGGTCACGTTCAGGGTTTCGCTTAGGGTTAGGGTTAGGGAATGGGGAGGGATTAGGGTACAGGATAGGGTACGACAATACTTAAGGGTTAGCGTACGTTTGAGGGCATGAGTTAGTGTTTATGTCCTGGTTAAGATTAGGGCATTGGTTAGGGTAGGGCATCGGAAGTGGGTCAGGTTTAGGGATGGGGTTAGGGTTAGGGTTAAGGAATGCGGAGGGATTAGGGTACAATTTAGGGTACAACAACGCTTAAGGTTTAGCGTACGTGTGAGGGCACGAGTTAGTGTTGGTGTCCTGGTTAAGATTAGGGCACGGGTGAGGGTAAGGCTTCGGGTGAGGGTCAGGGTTAGGATTCGGGTTAGGGTTAGGGTTAAGGAATGCAGAGGGATTAGGGTACAGCTTAGGGTACGACTGTGCTTGAGGGTTAGCGTTCGTGTGAGGGCAAGGGTTAGTGTTAGTGTCCTGGTTAAGATTAGGGCACGGGTGAGGGTAAGGCTTCAGGTGAGGGTCAGGGTTAGGATTCGGGTTAGGGTTAGGGTTAGGGAATGGGGAGGGATTAGGGTACAGTTTAGGGTACGACAACGATTAAGGGTTAGCGTACGTGTGAGGGCACAAGTTAGTGTTGGTGTCCTGGTTAAGATTAGGGGACGGGTGAGGGTAAGGTTTCGGGTGAGGGTCAGGGATAGAATTCGGGTTAGGGTTAGGGTTAGGGAAAGGGGAGATATTAGGGCACAGTTTAGGGTACCACAACGCTTAAGGTTTAGCGTACGTGTGAGGTAACTAGTTAGTGTTAGTGTACTGCTTACGATTAGGGCACGGGTGAGGGTAAGGCCTCGGAAGAGGGTCACGTTAAGGGTTAGGGTTAGGGTTAGGGTTAGGGAATGGGGATTGATTAGGGTACAGGTTAGGGTACGGCAATGGCTTAGGGTTGGCGTACGTTAGAGGGCATGGGTTAGTGTTGATGTACTGGTTAAAATTAGGACACGGGTGAGGGTAAAGTTTCGGGTGCGTGTCATGGTTAGGGTTAGGGTTAGGGTTAGGGTTAGGGAATGGAGAGGGATTAGGGTACAGGTTAGGGTACCGCTGCGGTTTAGTGTTAGCGTACGTTTGAGGGCACGAGTTAGTCTTGGTGTCCTCGTTAAGATTAGGGCACGGTGAGGGTAAGGCTTCGGGTGAGGGTCAGGGTTAGGATTCGGGTTAGGGTTAGGGTTAGTTAATGGAGAGGCATTAGGGTACAGGATCGGGTACGACAATGCTTAAGGGTTAGCGTATGTGTGAGGGCACGAGTTAGTGTTGGTGTACTGGTTAAGACAACGGCACCGATGAGGGTAAGGCCTCGGAAAAGTGTCACGTTCAGGGTTTCGCTTAGGGTTAGGGTTAGGGAATGGGGAGGGATTAGGGTACAGGATAGGGTACGACAATGCTTAAGGGTTAGCGTAAGTGTGAGGGCACGAGTTAGTGTTGGTGTACTGGTTAAGACAACGGCACCGATGAGGGTAAGGCCTCGGAAAAGGGTCACGTTCAGGGTTTCGCTTAGGGTTAGGGTTAGGGAATGGGGAGGGATTAGGGTACAGGATAGGGTACGACAATGCTTAAGGGTTAGCGTACGTTTGAGGGCATGAGTTAGTGTTTGTGTCCTGGTTAAGATTAGGGCATTGGTTAGGGTAGGGCATCGGAAGTGGGTCAGGTTTAGGGATTGGGTTAGGGTTAGGGTTAAGGAATGGGGAGGGATTAGGGTACAATTTAGGGTACGACAACGCTTAAGGTTTAGCGTACGTGTGAGGGCACGAGTTAGTGTTGGTGTCCTGGTTAAGATTAGGGCACGGGTGAGGGTAAGGCTTCGGGTGAGGGTCAGGGTTAGGATTCGGGTTAGGGTTAGGGTTAAGGAATGCAGAGGGATTAGGGTACAGCTTAGGGTACGACAGTGTTTAAGGGTTAGCGTTCGTGTGAGGTCAAGTGTTAGTGTTAGTGTCCTGGTTAAGATTAGGGCACGGGTGAGGGTAAGGCTTCAGGTGAGGGTCAGGGTTAGGATTCGGGTTAGGGTTAGGGTTAGGGAATGGGGAGGGATTAGGGTACAGTTTAGGGTACGACAACGATTAAGGGTTAGCGTACGTGTGAGGGCACAAGTTAGTGTTGGTGTCCTGGTTAAGATTAGGGCACGGGTGAGGGTAATGTTTCGGGTGAGGGTCAGGGATAGAATTCGGGTTAGGGTTAGGGTTAGGGAATGGGGAGATATTAGGGCACAGTTTAGGGTACCACAACGCTTAAGGTTTAGCGTACGTGTGAGGTCACTAGTTAGTGTTAGTGAACTGCTTACCATGAGGGCACGGGTTAGGGTAAAGCCTCGGAAGAGGGTCACGTTAAGGGTTAGGGTTAGGGTTAGGGTTAGGGAATGGGGATTGATTAGGGTACAGGTTAGGGTACGGCAATGGCTTAGGGTTGGCCTACGTTAGAGGGTATGGGTTAGTGTTGATGTACTGGTTAAAATTAGGACACGGGTGAGGGTAAAGTTTTGGGTGAGTTTCATGGTTAGGTTACAGGTTAGGGTTAGGGTTAGGGAATGGAGAGGGATTAGGGTACAGGTTAGGGTACCGCTGCGGTTTAGTGTTAGCGTACGTTTGAGGGCACGAGTTAGTCTTGGTGTGCTGGTTAAGATTAGGGCACGGGTGAGGGTAAGGCTTCGGGTGAGGGTCAGGGTTAGGATTCGGGTTAGGGTTAGGGTTAGGGAATGGAGAGGAATTAGGGTACAGGTTAGGGTACGACAATGCTTAAGGGTTAGCGTAAGTGTGAGGGCACGAGTTAGTGTTGGTGTACTGGTTAAGACAACGGCACCGATGAGGGTAAGGTCTCGGAAAAGGGTCACGTTCAGGGTTTCGCTTAGGGTTAGTGTTAGGGAATGGGGAGGGATTAGGGTACAGGATAGGGTACGACAATGCTTAAGGGTTAGCGTACGTTTGAGGGCATGAGTTAGTGTTTGTGTCCTGGTTAAGATTAGGGCATTGGTTAGGGTAGGGCATCGGAAGTGGGTCAGGTTTAGCGATGGGGTTAGGGTTAGAGTTAAGGAATGGGGATGGATTAGGGTACAATTTAGGGTACGACAACGCTTAAGGTTTAGCGTACGTGTGAGGGCAAGAGTTAGTGTTGGTGTCCTGGTTAAGATTAGGGCACGGGTGAGGGTAAGGCTTCGGGTGAGGGTCAGGGTTAGGATTCGTGTTAGGGTTAGGGTTAAGGAATGCAGAGGGATTAGGGTACAGCTTAGGGTACGACAGTGCTTAAGGGTTAGCGTTCGTGTGAGGGCAAGGGTTAGTTTTAGTGTCCTGGTTAAGATTAGGGCACGGGTGAGGGTAAGACTTCAGGTGAGGGTCAGGGTTAGGATTCGGGTTAGGGTTAGGGTTAGGGAATGGGGAGGGATTAGGGTACAGTTTAGGGTACGACAACGATTAAGGGTTAGCGTACGTGTGAGGGCACAAGTTAGTGTTGGTGTCCTGGTTAAGATTAGGGCACGGGTGAGGGTAAGGTTTCGGGTGAGGGTCAGGGATAGAATTCGGGTTAGGGTTAGGGTTAGGGAATGGGGAGATATTAGGGCACAGTTTAGGGTACCACAACGCTTAAGGTTTAGCGTACGTGTGAGATCACTAGTTAGTGTTAGTGTACTGCTTACGATTAGGGCACGGGTGAGGGTAAGGCCTCGGAAGAGGGTCACGTTAAGGGTTAGGGTTAGGGAATGGAGATTGATTAGGGTACAGGTTAGGGTACGGCAATGGCTTAGGGTTGGCGTACGTTAGAGGGCATGGGTTAGTGTTGATGTACTGGTTAAAATTAGGACACGGGTGAGGGTAAAGTTTCGGGTGAGTGTCATGGTTAGGTTTCAGGTTAGGGTTAGGGTTAGGGAATGGAGAGGGATTAAGGTACAGGTTAGGGTACCACTGCGGTTTAGTGTTAGCGTACGTGTGAGGGCACGAGTTAGTCTTGGTGTCCTGGTTAAGATTAGGGCACGGGTGAGGGTAAGGCTTCGGGTGAGGGTCAGGGTTAGGATTCGGGTTAGGGTTAGGGTTAGGGAATGGAGAGGGATTAGGGTACAGGTTAGGGTACGACAATGCTTAAGGGTTAGCGTAAGTGTGAGGGCACGAGTTAGTGTTGGTGTACTGGTTAAGACAACGGCACCGATGAGGGTAAGGCCTCGGAAAAGGGTCACGTTCAGGGTTTCGCTTAGGGTTAGGGTTAGGGAACGGGGAGGGATTAGGGTACAGGATAGGGTACGACAATGCTTAAGGGTTAGCGTAAGTGTGAGGGCACGAGTTAGTGTTGGTGTACTGGTTAAGACAACGGCACGGATGAGGGTAAGGCCTCGGAAAAGGGTCACGTTCAGGGTTTCGCTTAGGGTTAGGGTTAGGGAATGGGGAGGGATTAGGGTACAGGATAGGGTACGACAATGCTTAAGGGTTAGCGTACGTTTGAGGGCATGAGTTAGTGTTTGTGTCCTGGTTAAGATTAGGGCATTGGTTAGGGTAGGGCATCGGAAGTGGGTCAGGTTTAGGGATGGGGTTAGTTTTAGGGTTAAGGAATGGGGAGGGATTAGGGTACAATTTAGGGTACGACAACGCTTAAGGTTTAGCGTACGTGTGAGGGCACGAGTTAGTGTTGGTGTCCTGGTTAAGATTAGGGCACGGGTGAGGGTAAGGCTTCGGGTGAGGGTCAGTGTTAGGATTCGGGTTAGGGTTAGGGTTAAGGAATGCAGAGGGATTAGGGTACAGCTTAGGGTATGACAGTGCTTAAGGGTTAGCGTTCGTGTGAGGGCAAGGGTTAGTGTTAGTGTCCTGGTTAAGATTAGGGCACGGGTGAGGGTAAGAGTTCAGGTGAGGGTCAGGGTTAGGATTCGTGTTAGGGTTAGGGTTAGGGAATGGGGAGGGATTAGGGTACAGTTTAGGGTACGACAACGTTTAAGGGTTAGCGTACGTGTGAGGGCACAAGTTAGTGTTGGTGTCCTGGTTAAGATTAGGGCACGGGTGAGGGTAAGGTTTCGGGTGAGGGTCAGGGATAGAATTCGGGTTAGGGTTAGGGTTAGGGAATGGGGAGATATTAGGGCACAGTTTAGGGTACCACAACGCTTAAGGTTTAGCGTACGTGTGAGGTCACTAGTTAGTGTTAGTGTACTGCTTACGATTAAGGCACGGGTGAGGGTAAGGCCTCGGAAGAGGGTCACGTTAACGGTTAGGGTTAGGGAATGGGGATTGATTAGGGTACAGGTTAGGGTACGGCAATGGCTTAGGGTTGGTGTACGTTAGAGGGCATGGTTTAGTGTTGATGTACTGGTTAAAATTAGGACACGGGTGAGGGTAAAGTTTCGGGTGAGTGTCATGGTTAGGTTTCAGGTTACGGTTAGGGTTAGGGAATGGAGAGGGATTAGGGTACAGGTTAGGGTACCGCTGCGGTTTAGTGTTAGCGTACGTGTGAGGGCACAAGTTAGTCTTGGTGTCCTCGTTAAGATTAGGGCACGGGTGAGGGTAAGGCTTCGGGTGAGGGTCAGGGTTAGGATTCGGGTTAGGGTTAGGGTTAGGGAATGGAGAGGCATTAGGGTACAGGATAGGGTACGACAATGCTTAAGGGTTAGCGTATGTGTGAGGTCACGAGTTAGTGTTGGTGTACTGGTTAAGACAACGGCACCGATGAGGGTAAGGCCTCGGAAAAGTGTCACGTTCAGGGTTTCGCTTAGGGTTAGGGTTAGGGAATGGGGAGGGATTAGGGTACAGGATAGGGTACGACAATGCTTAAGGGTTAGCGTAAGTGTGAGGGCACGAGTTAGTGTTGGTGTACTGGTTAAGACAACGGCACCGATGAGGGTAAGGCCTCGGAAAAGGGTCACGTTCAGGGTTTCGCTTAGGGTTAGGGTTAGGGAATGGGGAGGGATTAGGGTACAGGATAGGGTACGACAATGCTTAAGGGTTAGCGTACGTTTGAGGGCATGAGTTAGTGTTTGTGTCCTGGTTAAGATTAGGGCATTGGTTAGGGTAGGGCATCGGAAGTGGGTCAGGTTTAGGGATTGGGTTAGGGTTAGGGTTAAGGAATGGGGAGGGATTAGGGTACAATTTAGGGTACGACAACGCTTAAGGTTTAGCGTACGTGTGAGGGCACGAGTTAGTGTTGGAGTCCTGGTTAAGATTAGGTCACGGGTGAGGGTAAGGCTTCGGGTGAGGGTCAGGGTTAGGATTCGGGTTAGGGTTAGGGTTAAGGAATGCAGAGGGATTAGGGTACAGCTTAGGGTACGACAGTGTTTAAGGGTTAGCGTTCGTGTGAGGTCAAGTGTTAGTGTTAGTGTCCTGGTTAAGATTAGGGCACGGGTGAGGGTAAGGCTTCAGGTGAGGGTCAGGGTTAGGATTCGGGTTAGGGTTAGGGTTAGGGAATGGGGAGGGATTAGGGTACAGTTTAGGGTACGACAACGATTAAGGGTTAGCGTACGTGTGAGGGCACAAGTTAGTGTTGGTGTCCTGGTTAAGATTAGGGCACGGGTGAGGGTAAGGTTTCGGGTGAGGGTCAGGGATAGAATTCGGGTTAGGGTTAGGGTTAGGGAATGGGGAGATATTAGGGCACAGTTTAGGGTACCACAACGCTTAAGTTTTAGCGTACGTGTGAGGTCACTAGTTAGTGTTAGTGAACTGCTTACCATGAGGGCACGGGTTAGGGTAAAGCCTCGGAAGAGGGTCACGTTAAGGGTTAGGGTTAGGGTTAGGGTTAGGGAATGGGGATTGATTAGGGTACAGGTTAGGGTACGGCAATGGCTTAGGGTTGGCCTACGTTAGAGGGTATGGGTTAGTGTTGATGTACTGGTTAAAATTAGGACACGGGTGAGGGTAAAGTTTCGGGTGAGTTTCATGGTTAGGTTACAGGTTAGGGTTAGGGTTAGGGAATGGAGAGGGATTAGGGTACAGGTTAGGGTACCGCTGCGGTTTAGTGTTAGCGTACGTTTGAGGGCACGAGTTAGTCTTGGTGTGCTGGTTAAGATTAGGGCACGGGTGAGGGTAAGGCTTCGGGTGAGGGTCAGGGTTAGGATTCGGGTTAGGGTTAGGGTTAGGGAATGGAGAGGGATTAGGGTACAGGTTAGGGTACGACAATGCTTAAGGGTTAGCGTAAGTGTGAGGGCACGAGTTAGTGTTGGTGTACTGGTTAAGACAACGGCACCGATGAGGGTAAGGCCTCGGAAAAGGGTCACGTTCAGGGTTTCGCTTAGGGTTAGGGTTAAGGAATGGGGAGGGATTAGGGTACAGGATAGGGTACTACAATGCTTAAGGGTTAGCGTACGTTTGAGGGCATGAGTTAGTGTTTGTGTCCTGGTTAAGATTAGGGCATTGGTTAGGGTAGGGCATCGGAAGTGGGTCAGGTTTAGGGATGGGGTTAGGGTTAGGGTTAAGGAAATCGGAGGGATTAGGGTACAATTTAGGGTACGACAACGCTTAAGGTTTAGCGTACGTGTGAGGGCACGAGTTAGTGTTGGTGTCCTGGTTAAGATTAGGGCACGGGTGAGGGTAAGGTTTCGGGTGAGGGTCAGGGATAGAATTCGGGTTAGGGTTAGGGTTAGGGAATGGGGAGATATTAGGGCACAGTTTAGGGCACCACAACGCTTAAGGTTTAGTGTACGTGTGAGGTCACTAGTTAGTGTTAGTGTACTGCTTACGATTAGGGCACGGGTGAGGGTAAGGCCTCGGAAGAGGGTCACGTTAAGGGTTAGGGTTAGGGTTAGGGTTAGCAAATGGGGTTTGATTAGTGTACAGGTTAGCGTACGGCAATGGCTTAGGGTTGGCGTACGTTAGAGGGCATGGGTTAGTGTTGATGTACTGGTTAAAATTAGGACACGGGTTAGGGTAAAGTTTCGGGTGAGTGTCATGGTTAGGTTTCAGGTTAGGGTTAGGGTTAGGGAATGGAGAGGGATTAGGGTACAGGTTAGGGTACCGCTGCGGTTTAGTGTTAGCGTACGTTTGATGGCACGAGTTAGTCTTGGTGTCCTGGTTAAGATTAGGGCACGGGTGAGGGTAAGGCTTCGGGTGAGGGTCAGGGTTAGGATTCGGGTTAGGGTTAGGGTTAGGGAATGGAGAGGGATTAGGGTACAGGATAGGGTACGACAATGCTTAAGGCTTAGCGTAAGTGTGAGGGCACGAGTTAGTGTTGGTGTACTGGTTAAGACAACGGCACCGATGAGGGCAAGGCCTCGGAAAAGGGTCACGTTCAGGGTTTCGCTTAGGGTTAGGGTTAGGGAATGGGGAGGGATTAGGGTACAGGATAGGGTACGACAATACTTAAGGGTTAGCGTACGTTTGAGGGCATGAGTTAGTGTTTGTGTCCTGGTTAAGATTAGGGCATTGGTTAGGGTAGGGCATCGGAAGTGGGTCAGGTTTAGGGATGGGGTTAGGGTTAGGGTTAAGGAATGCGGAGGGATTAGGGTACAATTTAGGGTACAACAACGCTTAAGGTTTAGCGTACGTGTGAGGGCACGAGTTAGTGTTGGTGTCCTCGTTAAGATTAGGGCACGGGTGAGGGTAAGACTTCGGGTGAGGGTCAGGGTTAGGATTCGGGTTAGGGTTAGGGTTAAGGAATGCAGAGGGATTAGGGTACAGCTTAGGGTACGACTGTGCTTGAGGGTTAGCGTTCGTGTGAGGGCAAGGGTTAGTGTTAGTGTCCTGGTTAAGATTAGGGCACGGGTGAGGGTAAGGCTTCAGGTGAGGGTCAGGGTTAGGATTCGGGTTAGGGTTAGGGTTAGGGAATGGGGAGGGATTAGGGTACAGTTTAGGGTACGACAACGATTAAGGGTTAGCGTACGTGTGAGGGCACAAGTTAGTGTTGGTGTCCTGGTTAAGATTAGGGGACGGGTGAGGTTAAGGTTTCGGGTGAGGGTCAGGGATAGAATTCGGGTTAGGGTTAGGGTTAGGGAAAGGGGAGATATTAGGGCACAGTTTAGGGTACCACAACGCTTAAGGTTTAGCGTACGTGTGAGGTAACTAGTTAGTGTTAGTGTACTGCTTACGATTAGGGCACGGGTGAGGGTAAGGCCTCGGAAGAGGGTCACGTTAAGGGTTAGGGTTAGGGTTAGGGTTAGGGAATGGGGATTGATTAGGGTACAGGTTAGGGTACGGCAATGGCTTAGGGTTGGCGTACGTTAGAGGGCATGGGTTAGTGTTGATGTACTGGTTAAAATTAGGACACGGGTGAGGTTAAAGTTTCGGGTGCGTGTCATGGTTAGGGTTAGGGTTAGGGTTAGGGTTAGGGAATGGAGAGGGATTAGGGTACAGGTTAGGGTACCGCTGCGGTTTAGTGTTAGCGTACGTTTGAGGGCACGAGTTAGTCTTGGTGTCCTCGTTAAGATTAGGGCACGGGTGAGGGTAAGGCTTCGGGTGAGGGTCAGGGTTAGGATTCGGGTTAGGGTTAGGGTTAGGGAATGGAGAGGCATTAGGGTACAGGATCGGGTACGACAATGCTTAAGGGTTAGCGTATGTGTGAGGGCACGAGTTAGTGTTGGTGTACTGGTTAAGACAACGGCACCGATGAGGGTAAGGCCTCGGAAAAGTGTCACGTTCAGGGTTTCGCTTAGGGTTAGGGTTAGGGAATGGGGAGGGATTAGGGTACAGGATAGGGTACGACAATGCTTAAGGGTTAGCGTAAGTGTGAGGGCACGAGTTAGTGTTGGTGTACTGGTTAAGACAACGGCACCGATGAGGGTAAGGCCTCGGAAAAGGGTCACGTTCAGGGTTTCGCTTAGGGTTAGGGTTAGGGAATGGGGAGGGATTAGGGTACAGGATAGGGTACGACAATGCTTAAGGGTTAGCGTACGTTTGAGGGCATGAGTTAGTGTTTGTGTCCTGGTTAAGATTAGGGCATTGGTTAGGGTAGGGCATCGGAAGTGGGTCAGGTTTAGGGATTGGGTTAGGGTTAGGGTTAAGGAATGGGGAGGGATTAGGGTACAATTTAGGGTACGACAACGCTTAAGGTTTAGCGTACGTGTGAGGGCACGAGTTAGTGTTGGTGTCCTGGTTAAGATTAGGGCACGGGTGAGGGTAAGGCTTCGGGTGAGGGTCAGGGTTAGGATTCGGGTTAGGGTTAGGGTTAAGGAATGCAGAGGGATTAGGGTACAGCTTAGGGTACGACAGTGTTTAAGGGTTAGCGTTCGTGTGAGGTCAAGTGTTAGTGTTAGTGTCCTGGTTAAGATTAGGGCACGGGTGAGGGTAAGGCTTCAGGTGAGGGTCAGGGTTAGGATTCGGGTTAGGGTTAGGGTTAGGGAATGGGGAGGGATTAGGGTACAGTTTAGGGTACGACAACGATTAAGGGTTAGCGTACGTGTGAGGGCACAAGTTAGTGTTGGTGTCCTGGTTAAGATTAGGGCACGGGTGAGGGTAAGGTTTCGGGTGAGGGTCAGGGATAGAATTCGGGTTAGGGTTAGGGTTAGGGAATGGGGAGATATTAGGGCACAGTTTAGGGTACCACAACGCTTAAGGTTTAGCGTACGTGTGAGGTCACTAGTTAGTGTTAGTGAACTGCTTACCATGAGGGCACGGGTTAGGGTACAGCCTCGGAAGAGGGTCACGTTAAGGGTTAGGGTTAGGGTTAGGGTTAGGGAATGGGGATTGATTAGGGTACAGGTTAGGGTACGGCAATGGCTTAGGGTTGGCCTACGTTAGAGGGTATGGGTTAGTGTTGATGTACTGGTTAAAATTAGGACACGGGTGAGGGTAAAGTTTCGGGTGAGTTTCATGGTTAGGTTACAGGTTAGGGTTAGGGTTAGGGAATGGAGAGGGATTAGGGTACAGGTTAGGGTACCGCTGCGGTTTAGCGTTAGCGTACGTTTGAGGGCACGAGTTAGTCTCGGTGTCCTGGTTAAGATTAGGGCACGGGTGAGGGTAAGGCTTCGGGTGAGGGTCAGGGTTAGGATTCGGGTTAGGGTTAGGGTTAGGGAATGGAGAGGGATTAGGGTACAGGTTAGGGTACGACAATGCTTAAGGGTTAGCGTAAGTGTGAGGGCACGAGTTAGTGTTGGTGCACTGGTTAAGAAAACGGCACCGATGAGGGTAAGGCCTCGGAAAAGGGTCACGTTCAGGGTTTCGCTTAGGGTTAGGGTTAGGGAATGGGGAGGGATTAGGGTACAGGATAGGGTATGACAATGCTTAAGGGTTAGCGTACGTTTGAGGGCATGAGTTAGTGTTTGTGTCCTGGTTAAGATTAGGGCATTGGTTAGGGTAGGGCATCGGAAGTGGGTCAGGTTTAGGGATGGGGTTAGGGTTAGGGTTAAGGAATGGGGAGGGATTAGGGTACAATTTAGGGTACGACAACGCTTAAGGTTTAGCGTACGTGTGAGGGCACGAGTTAGTGTTGGTGTCCTGGTTAAGATTAGGGCATGGGTGAGGGTAAGGCTTCGGGTGAGGGTCAGGGTTAGGATTCGGGTTAGGGTTAGGGTTAAGGAATGCAGAGGGATTAGGGTACAGCTTAGGGTACGACAGTGCTTAAGGGTTAGTGTTCGTGTGAGGGCAAGGTTTAGTGTTAGTGTCCTGGTTAAGATTAGGGCACGGGTGAGGGTAAGGCTTCAGGTGAGGGTCAGGGTTAGGATTCGGGTTAGGGTTAGGGTTAGGGAATGGGGAGGGATTAGGGTACAGTTTAGGGTACGACAACGATTAAGGGTTAGCGTACGTGTGAGGTCACTAGTTAGTGTTAGTGTACTGCTTACGATTAGAGCACGGGTGAGGGTAAGGCCTCGGAAGAGGGTCAAGTTAAGGGTTAGGGTTAGGATTAGGGTTAGGGAATGGGGATTGATTAGGGTACAGGTTAGTGTACGGCAATGGCTTAGGGTTGGTGTCCGTTAGAGGGCATGGGTTAGTGTTGATGTACTGCTTAAAATTAGGACACGGGTGAGGGTAAAGTTTCGGCTGAGTGTCATGGTTAGGTTTCAGGTTAGGGTTAAGGTTAGGGAATCGAGAGGGATTAGGGTACAGGTTAGGGTACCGCTGCGGTTTAGTATTAGCGTACCTTTGAGGGCACGAGTTAGTCTTGGTGTCCTGGTTAAGATTAGGACACGGGTGAGGGTAAGGCTTCGGGTGAGGGTCAGGGTTAGGATTCGGCTTAGGGTTAGGGTTAAGGAATACAGAGGGATTAGGGTACAGCTTAGGGTACGACAGTGCTTAAGGGTTAGCATAAGTGTGAGGGCACGAGTTAGTGTTGGTGTACTGGTTAAGACAACGGCACCGATGAGGGTAAGGCCTCGGAAAAGGGTCACGTTCAGGGTTTCGCTTAGGGTTAGGGTTAAGGAATGGGGAGGGATTAGGGTACAGGATAGGGTACGACAATGCTTATTGGTTAGCGTACGTTTGAGGGCATGAGTTAGTGTTTGTGTACTGGTTAAGATTAGGGCATTGGTTAGGGTAGGGCATCGGAAGTGGGTCAGGTTTAGGGATGGGGTTAGGGTTAGGGTTAAGGAATGGGGAGGGATTAGGGTACAATTTAGGGTACGACAACGCTTAAGGTTTAGCGTACGTGTGAGGGCACGAGTTAGTGTTGGTGTCCTGGTTAAGATTAGGGCGCGTGTGAGGGTAAGGTTTCGGGTGAGGGTCAGGGATAGGATTCGGGTTAGGGTTAGGGTTAGGGAATGGGGAGATATTAGGGCACAGTTTAGGGTACCTAAACGCTTAAGGTTTAGCGTACGTGTGAGGTCACTAGTTAGTGTTAGTGTACTGCTTACGATTAGGGCACGGGTAAGGGTAAGGCCTCGGAAGAGGGTCACGTTAAGGGTTAGGGTTAGGGTTAGGGTTAGGGAATGGGGATTGATTAGGGTACAGGTTAGGGTACGGCAATGGCTTAGGGTTGGCGTACGTTAGAGGGCATGGGTTAGTGTTTATGTACTGGTTAAAATTAGGACACGGGTGAGGGTAAAGTTTCGGGTGAGTTTCATGGTTAGGTTTCAGGTTAGGGTTAGTGTTAGGGAATGGACAGGGATTAGGGTACAGGTTAGGGTACCGCTGCGGTTTAGTGTTAGCGTACGTTTGAGGGCACGAGTTAGTCTTGGTGTCCTGGTTAAGATTAGGGCACGGGTGAGGGTAAGGCTTCGGGTGAGGGTCAGGGTTAGGATTCGGGTTAGGGTTAGGGTTAGGGAATGGAGAGGGATTAGGGTACAGGTTAGGGTACGACAATGCTTAAGGGTTAGCGTAAGTGTGAGGGTACGAGTTAGTGTTGGTGTACTGGTTAAGACAACGGCACCGATGAGGGTAAGGCCTCGGAAAAGGGTCACGTTCAGGTTTTCGCTTAGGATTAGGGTTAGGGAATGGGGAGGGATTAGGGTACAGGATAGGGTACGACAATGCTTAAGGGTTAGCGTACGTTTGAGGGCATGAGTTAGTGTTTGTGTCCTGGTTAAGATTAGGGCATTGGTTAGGGTAGGGCATTTGAAGTGGGTCAGGTTTAGGGATGGGGTTAGGGTTAGGGTTAAGGAATGGGGAGGGATTAGGGTACAATTTAGGGTACGACAACGCTTAAGGTTTAGCGTACGTGTGAGGGCATGAGTTAGTGTTGGTGTCCTGGTTAAGATTAGGGCACGGGTGAGGGTAAGGCTTCAGGTGAGGGTCAGGGTTAGGATTCGGGTTAGGGTTAGGGTTAGGGAATGGGGAGGGATTAGGGTACAGTTTAGGGTACGACAACGATTAAGGGTTAGCGTACGTGTGAGGACACAAGTTAGTGTTGGTGTCCTGGTTAAGATTAGGGCACTTGTGAGGGTAAGGTTTCGGGTGAGGGTCAGGGATAGAATTCGGGTTAGGGTTAGGGTTAGGGAATGGGGAGATATTAGGGCACAGTTTAGGGTACCACAACGCTTAAGGTTTAGCGTACGTGTGAGGTCACTAGTTAGTGTTAGTGTACTGCTTACGATTAGGGCACGGGTGAGGGTAAGGCCTCGGAAGAGGGTCACGTTAAGGGTTAGGGTTAGGGTTAGGGTTAGGGAATGGGGATTGATTAGGGTACAGGTTAGGGTACGGCAATGGCTTAGGGTTGGCGTACGTTAGAGGGCATGGGTTAGTGTTGATGTACTGGTTAAAATTAGGACACGGGTGAGGGTAAAGTTTCGGGTGCGTGTCATGGTTAGGTTTCATGTTAGGGTTAGGGTTAGGGAATGGAGAGGGATTAGGGTACAGGTTAGGGTACCGCTGCGGTTTAGTGTTAGCGTACGTTTGAGGGCACGAGTTAGTCTTGGTGTCCTGGTTAAGATTAGGGCACGGGTGAGGGTAAGGCTTCGGGTGAGGGTCAGGGTTAGGGTTCGGGTTAGGGTTAGGGTTAGGGAATGGAGAGGGATTAGGGTACAGGTTAGGGTACGACAATGCTTAAGGTTTAGCGTAAGTGTGAGGGCACGAGTTAGTGTTGGTGTACTGGTTAAGACAACGGCACCGATGAGGGTAAGGCCTCGGAAAAGGGTCACGTTCAGGGTTTCGCTTAGGGTTAGGGTTAGGGAATGGGGAGGGATTAGGGTACAGGATAGGGTACGACAATGCTTAAGGGTTAGCGTACGTTTGAGGGCATGAGTTAGTGTTTGTGTCCTGGTTAAGATTAGGGCATTGGTTAGGGTAGGGCATCGGAAGTGGGTCAGGTTTAGGGATGGGGTTAGGGTTAGGGTTAAGGAATGGGGAGGGATTAGGGTACAATGTAGGGTACGACAACGCTTAAGGTTTAGCGTACGTGTGAGGGCACGCGTTAGTGTTGGTGTCCTGGTTAAGATTAGGGCACGGGTGAGGGTAAGGCTTCGGGTGAGGGTCAGGGTTAGGATTCGGGTTAGGGTTAGGGTTAAGGAATGCAGAGGGATTAGGGTACAGCTTAGGGTACGACAGTGCTTAAGGGTTAGCGTTCGTGTGAGGGCAAGTGTTAGTGTTAGTGTCCTGTTTAAGATTAGGGCACGGGTGAGGGTAAGGCTTCAGGTGAGGGTCAGGGTTAGGATTCGGGTTAGGGTTAGGGTTAGGGAATGGGGAGGGATTAGGGTACAGTTTAGGGTATGACAACGATTAAGTGTTAGCGTACGTGTGAGGGCACAAGTTAGTGTTGGTGTCCTGGTTAAGATTAGGGCACGGGTGAGGGTAAGGTTTCGGGTGAGGGTCGGGGATAGAATTCGGGTTAGGGTTAGGGTTAGGGAATGGGGAGATATTAGGGCACAGTTTAGGGTACCACAACGCTTAAGGTTTAGCGTACGTGTGAGGTCACTAGTTAGTGTTAGTGTACTGCTTACGATTAGGGCACGGGTGAGGGTAAGGCCTCGGAAGAGGGTCACGTTAAGGGTTAGGGTTAGGGCTAAGGTTAGGGAATGGGGATTGATTAGGGTACAGGATAGGGTATGGCAATGGCTTAGGGTTGGCGTACGTTAGAGGGCATGGGTTAGTGTTGATGTACTGGTTAAAATTAGGACACGGGTGAGTGTCAAGTTTCGGGTGAGTGTCATGGTTAGGTTTCAGGTTAGGGTTAGGGTTAGGGAATGGAGAGGAATTAGGGTACAGGTTAGGGTACCGCTGCGGTTTAGTGTTAGCGTACGTTTGAGGGCACGAGTTAGTCTTGGTGTCCTGGTTAAGATTTGGGCACGGGTGAGGGTAAGGCTTCGGGTGAGGGTCATGGTTAGGATTCGGGTTAGGGTTAGGGTTAGGGAATGGAGAGGGATTAGGGTACAGGTTAGGGTACGACAATGCTTAAGGTTTAGCGTACGTGTGAGGTCACTAGTTAGTGTTAGTGTACTGCTTACGATTAGGGCACGGGTGAGGGTAAAGCCTCGGAAGAGGGTCACGTTAAGGGTTAGGGTTAGGGTTAGGGTTAGGGAATGGGGATTGATTAGGGTACAGGTTAGGGTACGGCAATGGCTTAGGGTTGGCGTACGTTAGAGGGCATGGGTTAGTGTTGATGTACTGGTTAAAATTAGGACACGGGTGAGGGTAAAGTTTCGGGTGCGTGTCATGGTTAGGTTTCAGGTTAGGGTTAGGGTTAGGGAATGGAGAGGGATTAGGGTACAGGTTAGGGTACCGCTGCGGTTTAGTGTTAGCGTACGTTTGAGGGCACGAGTTAGTCTTGGTGTCCTGGTTAAGATTAGGGCACGGGTGAGGGTAAGGCTTCGGGTGAGGGTCAGGGTTAGGGTTCGGGTTAGGGTTAGGGTTAGGGAATGGAGAGGGATTAGGGTACAGGTTAGGGTACGACAATGCTTAAGGTTTAGCGTAAGTGTGAGGGCACGAGTTAGTGTTGGTGTACTGGTTAAGACAACGGCACCGATGAGGGTAAGGCCTCGGAAAAGGGTCACGTTCAGGGTTTCGCTTAGGGTTAGGGTTAGGGAATGGGGAGGGATTAGGGTACAGGATAGGGTACGACAATGCTTAAGGGTTAGCGTACGTTTGAGGGCATGAGTTAGTGTTTGTGTCCTGGTTAAGATTAGGGCATTGGTTAGGGTAGGGCATCGGAAGTGGGTCAGGTTTAGGGATGGGGTTAGGGTTAGGGTTAAGGAATGGGGAGGGATTAGGGTACAATGTAGGGTACGACAACGCTTAAGGTTTAGCGTACGTGTGAGGGCACGCGTTAGTGTTGGTGTCCTGGTTAAGATTAGGGCACGGGTGAGGGTAAGGCTTCGGGTGAGGGTCAGGGTTAGGATTCGGGTTAGGGTTAGGGTTAAGGAATGCAGAGGGATTAGGGTACAGCTTAGGGTACGACAGTGCTTAAGGGTTAGCGTTCGTGTGAGGGCAAGTGTTAGTGTTAGTGTCCTGTTTAAGATTAGGGCACGGGTGAGGGTAAGGCTTCAGGTGAGGGTCAGGGTTAGGATTCGGGTTAGGGTTAGGGTTAGGGAATGGGGAGGGATTAGGGTACAGGATAGGGTACGACAATGCTTATTGGTTAGCGTACGTTTGAGGGCATGAGTTAGTGTTTGTGTACTGGTTAAGATTAGGGCATTGGTTAGGGTAGGGCATCGGAAGTGGGTCAGGTTTAGGGATGGGGTTAGGGTTAGGGTTAAGGAATGGGGAGGGATTAGGGTACAATTTAGGGTACGACAACGCTTAAGGTTTAGCGTACGTGTGAGGGCACGAGTTAGTGTTGGTGTCCTGGTTAAGATTAGGGCGCGTGTGAGGGTAAGGTTTCGGGTGAGGGTCAGGGATAGGATTCGGGTTAGGGTTAGGGTTAGGGAATGGGGAGATATTAGGGCACAGTTTAGGGTACCTAAACGCTTAAGGTTTAGCGTACGTGTGAGGTCACTAGTTAGTGTTAGTGTACTGCTTACGATTAGGGCACGGGTAAGGGTAAGGCCTCGGAAGAGGGTCACGTTAAGGGTTAGGGTTAGGGTTAGGGTTAGGGAATGGGGATTGATTAGGGTACAGGTTAGGGTACGGCAATGGCTTAGGGTTGGCGTACGTTAGAGGGCATGGGTTAGTGTTTATGTACTGGTTAAAATTAGGACACGGGTGAGGGTAAAGTTTCGGGTGAGTTTCATGGTTAGGTTTCAGGTTAGGGTTAGTGTTAGGGAATGGACAGGGATTAGGGTACAGGTTAGGGTACCGCTGCGGTTTAGTGTTAACGTACGTTTGAGGGCACGAGTTAGTCTTGGTGTCCTGGTTAAGATTAGGGCACGGGTGAGGGTAAGGCTTCGGGTGAGGGTCAGGGTTAGGATTCGGGTTAGGGTTAGGGTTAGGGAATGGAGAGGGATTAGGGTACAGGTTAGGGTACGACAATGCTTAAGGGTTAGCGTAAGTGTGAGGGTACGAGTTAGTGTTGGTGTACTGGTTAAGACAACGGCACCGATGAGGGTAAGGCCTCGGAAAAGGGTCACGTTCAGGTTTTCGCTTAGGATTAGGGTTAGGGAATGGGGAGGGATTAGGGTACAGGATAGGGTACGACAATGCTTAAGGGTTAGCGTACGTTTGAGGGCATGAGTTAGTGTTTGTGTCCTGGTTAAGATTAGGGCATTGGTTAGGGTAGGGCATTTGAAGTGGGTCAGGTTTAGGGATGGGGTTAGGGTTAGGGTTAAGGAATGGGGAGGGATTAGGGTACAATTTAGGGTACGACAACGCTTAAGGTTTAGCGTACGTGTGAGGGCATGAGTTAGTGTTGGTGTCCTGGTTAAGATTAGGGCACGGGTGAGGGTAAGGCTTCAGGTGAGGGTCAGGGTTAGGATTCGGGTTAGGGTTAGGGTTAGGGAATGGGGAGGGATTAGGGTACAGTTTAGGGTACGACAACGCTTAAGGTTTAGCGTACGTGTGAGGGCACGAGTTAGTGTTGGTGTCCTGGTTATGATTAGGGCACGGGTGAGGGTAAGGCTTCGGGTGAGGGTCAGGGTTAGGATTCGGGTTAGGGTTAGGGTTAAGGAATGCAGAGGGATTAGGGTACAGCTTAGGGTACGACAGTGCTTAAGGGTTAGCGTAAGTGTGAGGGCACGAGTTAGTGTTGGTGTACTGGTTAAGACAACGGCACCGATGAGGGTAAGGCCTCGGAAAAGGGTCACGTTCAGGGTTTGGCTTAGGGTTAGGGTTAAGGAATGGGGAGGGATTAGGGTACAGGATAGGGTACGACAATGCTTATTGGTTAGCGTACGTTTGAGGGCATGAGTTAGTGTTTGTGTACTGGTTAAGATTAGGGCATTGGTTAGGGTAGGGCATCGGAAGTGAGTCAGGTTTAGGGATGGGGTTAGGGTTACTGTTAAGGAATGGGGAGGGATTAGGGTACAATTTAGGGTACGACAACGCTTAAGGTTTAGCGTACGTGTGAGGGCACGAGTTAGTGTTGGTGTCCTGGTTAAGATTAGGGCACGGGTGAGGGTAAGGCTTCGGGTGAGGGTCAGGGTTAGGATTCGGGTTAGGGTTAGGGTTAAGGAATGCAGAGGGATTAGGGTACAGCTTAGGGTACGACAGTGCTTAAGGGTTAGCGTAAGTGTGAGGGCACGAGTTAGTGTTGGTGTACTGGTTAAGACAACGGCACCGATGAGGGTAAGGCCTCGGAAAAGAATCACGTTCAGGGTTTCGCTTAGGGTTAGGGTTAAGGAATGGGGAGGGATTAGGGTACAGGATAGGGTACGACAATGCTTATTGGTTAGCGTACGTTTGAGGGCATGAGTTAGTGTTTGTGTACTGGTTAAGATTAGGGCATTGGTTAGGGTAGGGCATCGGAAGTGGGTCAGGTTTAGGGATGGGGTTAGGGTTAGGGTTAAGGAATGGGGAGGGACTAGGGTACAATTTAGGGTACGACAACGCTTAAGGTTTAGCGTACGTGTGAGGGCACGCGTTAGTGTTGGCGTCCTGGTTAAGATTAGGGCATGGGTGAGGGTAAGGCTTCGGGTGAGGGTCAGGGTTAGGATTCGGGTTAGGTTTAGGGTTAAGGAATGCAGAGGGATTAGGGTACAGCTTATGGTACGACAGTGCTTAAGGGTTAGTGTTCGTGTGAGGGCAAGGTTTAGTGTTAGTGTCCTGGTTAAGATTAGGGCACGGGTGAGGGTAAGGCTTCAGGTGAGGGTCAGGGTTAGGATTCGGGTTAGGGTTAGGGTTAAGGAATGGGGAGGGATTAGGGTACAGTTTAGGGTACGACAACGATTAAGGGTTAGCGTACGTGTGAGGGCACAAGTTAGTGTTGGTGTCCTGGTTAAGATTAGGGCACGCGTGAGGGTAAGGTTTCGGGTGAGGGTCAGGGATAGAATTCGGGTTAGGGTTAGGTTTAGGGAATGGGGAGATATTAGGGCACAGTTTAGGGTACAACAACGCTTAAGGTTTAGCGTACGTGTGAGGTCACTAGTTAGTGTTAGTGTACTGCTTACGATTAGGGCATGGGTGAGGGTAAGGCCTCGGAAGAGGGTCACGTTAAGGGTTAGGGTTAGGGTTAGGGTTAGGGAATGGGGATTGATTAGGGTACAGGTTAGGGTACGGCAATGGCTTAGGGTTGGCGTACGGTAGAGGGCATGGGTTAGTGTTGATGTACTGGTTAAAATTAGGACACGGGTGAGGGTAAAGTTTCGGGTGAGTGTCATGGTTAGGTTTCAGGTTAGGGTTAGGGTTAGGGAATGGAGAGGGATTAGGGTACAGGTTAGGGTACGGCTGCGGTTTAGTGTTAGCGTACGTTTGAGGGCACGAGTTAGTCTTGGTGTCCTGGTTAAGATTAGGGCACGGGTGAGGGTAAGGCTTCGGGTGAGGGTCAGGGTTAGGATTCGCGTTAGGGTTAGGGTTAGGGAATGGAGAGGGATTAGGGTACAGGTTAGGGTACGACAATGCTTAAGGGTTAGCGTAAGTGTGAGGGCACGAGTTAGTGTTGGTGTACTGGTTAAGACAACGGCACCGATGAGGGTAAGGCCTCGGAAAAGGGTCACGTTCAGGGTTTCGCTTAGGGTTAGGGTTAGGGAATGGGGAGGGATTAGGGTACAGGATAGGGTACGACAATGCTTAAGGGTTAGCGTACGTTTGAGGGCATGAGTTAGTGTTTGTGTACTGGTTAAGATTAGGGCAATTGTTAGGGTAGGGCATCGGAAGTGGGTCAGGTTTAGGGATGGGGTTAGGGTTAGGGTTAAGGAATGGGGAGGGATTAGGGTACAATTTAGGGTACGACAACGCTTAAGGTTTAGCGTACGTGTGAGGGCACGAGTTAGTGTTGGTGTCCTGGTTAAGATTAGGGCACGGGTGAGGGTAAGGCTTCGGGTGAGGGTCAGGGTTAGGATTCGGGTTAGGGTTAGGGTTAAGGAATGCAGAGGGATTAGGGTACAGCTTAGGGTACGACAGTGCTTAAGGGTTAGCGTAAGTGTGAGGGCACGAGTTAGTGTTGGTGTACTGGTTAAGACAACGGCACCGATGAGAGTAAGGCCTCGGAAAAGGGTCACGTTCAGGGTTTCGCTTAGGGTTAGGGTTAAGGAATGGGGAGGGATTAGGGTACAGGATAGGGTACGACAATGCTTATTGGTTAGCGTACGTTTGAGGGCATGAGTTAGTGTTTGTGTACTGGTTAAGATTAGGGCATTGGTTAGGGTAGGGCATCGGAAGTGGGTCAGGTTTAGGGATGGGGTTAGGGTTAGGGTTAAGGAATGGGGAGGGATTAGGGTACAATTTAGGGTACGACAACGCTTAAGGTTTAGCGTACGTGTGAGGGCACGAGTTAGTGTTGGTGGCCTGGTTAAGATTAGGGCATGGGTGAGGGTAAGGCTTCGGGTGAGGGTCAGATTTAGGATTCGGGTTAGGGTTAGGGTTAAGGAATGCAGAGGGATTAGGGTACAGCTTAGGGTACGACAGTGCTTAAGGGTTAGTGTTCGTGTTAGGGCAAGGTTTAGTGTTAGTGTCCTGGTTAAGATTAGGGCACGGGTGAGGGTAAGCCTCAGGTGAGGGTCAGGGTTAGGATTCGGGTTAGGGTTAGGGTTAGGGAATGGGGAGGGATTAGGGTACAGTTTAGGGTACGACAACGATTAAGGGTTAGCGTACGTGTGAGGGCACAAGTTAGTGTTGGTGTCCTGGTTAAGATTAGGGCACGCGTGTGGGTAAGGTTTCGGGTGAGGGTCAGGGATAGAATTCGGGTTAGGGTTAGGTTTAGGGAATGGTTAGATATTAGGGCACAGTTTAGGGTACCACAACGCTTAAGGTTTAGCGTACGTGTGAGGTCACTAGTTAGTGTTAGTGTACTGCTTACGATTAGGGCACGGGTGAGGGTAAGGCCTCGGAAGAGGGTCATGTTAAGGGTTAGGGTTAGGGTTAGGGTTAGGGAATGGGGATTGATTAGGGTACAGGTTAGGGTACGGCAATGGCTTAGGGTTGGCGTACGGTAGAGAGCATGGGTTAGTGTTGATGTACTGGTTAAAATTAGGACACGGGTGAGGGTAAAGTTTCGGGTGAGTGTCATGGTTAGGTTTCAGTTTAGGGTTAGGGTTAGGGATTGGAGAGGGATTAGGGTACAGGTTAGGGTACGGCTGCGGTTTAGTGTTAGCGTACGTTTGAGGGCACGAGTTAGTCTTGGTGTCCTGGTTAAGATTAGGGCACGGGTGAGGGTAAGGCTTCGGGTGAGGGTCAGGGTTAGGATTCGCGTTAGGGTTAGGGTTAGGGAATGGAGAGGGATTAGGGTACAGGTTAGGGTACGACAATGCTTAAGGGTTAGCGTAAGTGTGAGGGCACGAGTTAGTGTTGGTGTACTGGTTAAGACAACGGCACCGATGAGGGTAAGGCCTCGGAAAAGGGTCACGTTCAGGGTTTCGCTTAGGGTTAGGGTTAGGGAATGGGGAGGGATTAGGGTACAGGATAGGGTACGACAATGCTTAAGGGTTAGCGTACGTTTGAGGGCATGCCTTAGTGTTTGTGTACTGGTTAAGATTAGGGCATTGGTTAGGGTAGGGCATCGGAAGTGGGTCAGGTTTAGGGATGGGGTTAGGGTTAGGGTTAAGGAATGGGGAGGGATTAGGGTACAATTTAGGGTACGACAACGCTTAAGGTTTAGCGTACGTGTGAGGGCCCGAGTTAGTGTTGGTGTCCTGGTTAAGATTAGGGCACGGGTGAGGGTAAGGCTTCGGGTGAGGGTCAGGGTTAGGATTCGGGTTAGGGTTAGGGTTAAGGAATGCAGAGGGATTACGGTACAGCTTAGGGTACGACAGTGCTTAAGAGTTAGCATAAGTGTGAGGGCACGAGTTAGTGTTGGTGTACTGGTTAAGACAACGGCACCGATGAGGGTAAGGCCTCGGAAAAGGGTCACGTTCAGGGTTTCGCTTAGGGTTAGGGTTAAGGAATGGGGAGGGATTAGGGTACAGGATAGGGTACGACAATGCTTATTGGTTAGCGTACGTTTGAGGGCATGAGTTAGTGTTTGTGTACTGGTTAAGATTAGGGCATTGGTTAAGGTAGGGCATCGGAAGTGGGTCAGGTTTAGGGATGGGGTTAGGGTTAGGGTTAAGGAATGGGGAGGGATTAGGGTACAATTTAGGGTACGACAACGCTTAAGGTTTAGCGTACGTGTGAGGGCACGAGTTAGTGTTGGTGTCCTGGTTAAGATTAGGGCATGGGTGAGGGTAAGGCTTCGGGTGAGGGTCAGGGTTATTATTCGGGTTAGGGTTAGGGTTAAGGAATGCAGAGGGATTAGGGTACAGCTTATGGTACGACAGTGCTTAAGGGTTAGTGTTCGTGTGAGGGCAAGGTTTAGTGTTAGTGTCCTGGTTAAGATTAGGGCACGGGTGAGGGTAAGGCTTCAGGTGAGGGTCAGGGTTAGGATTCGGGTTAGTGTTAGGGTTAGGGAATGGGGAGATATTAGGGCACAGATTAGGGTACCACAACGCTTAAGTTTTAGCGTACGTGTGAGGTCACTAGTTAGTGTTAGTGTACTGCTTACGATTAGGGCACGGGTGAGGGTAAGGCCTCGGAAGAGGGTCACGTTAAGGGTTAGGGTTAGGGTTAGGGTTAGGGAATGGGGATTGTTTAGGGTACAGGTTAGGGTACGGCAATGGCTTAGGGTTGGCGTACGTTAGAGGGCATGGGTTAGTGTTGATGTACTGGTTAAAATTAGGACACGGGTGAGGGTAAAGTTTCGGGTGAGTGTCATGGTTAGGTTTCAGGTTAGGGTTAGGGTTAGGGAATGGAGAGGGATTAGGTACAGGTTAGGGTACCGCTGCGGTTTAGTGTTAGCGTACGTGTGAGGGCACGAGTTAGTCTTGGTGTCCTGGTTAAGATTAGGGCACGGGTGAGGGTAAGGCTTCAGGTGAGGGTCAGGGTTAGGATTCGGGTTAGGGTTAGGGTTAGGGAATGGAGAGGGATTAGGGTACAGGTTAGGCTACGACAATGCTTAAGGTTTAGCGTAAGTGTGAGGGCACGAGTTAGTGTTGGTGTACTGGTTAAGACAATGGCACCGATGAGGGTAAGGCCTCGGAAAAGGGTCACGTTCAGGGTTTCGCTTAGGGTTAGGGTTAGGGAATGGGGAGGGATTAGGGTACAGGATAGGGTACGACAATGCTTAAGGGTTAGCGTACGTTTGAGGGCATGAGTTAGTGTTTGTGTACTGGTTAAGTTTAAGGCATTGGTTAGGGTAGGGTATCGGAAGTGGGTCAGGTTTAGGGATGGGGTTAGGGTTAGGGTTAAGGAATGGGGAGGGATTAGGGTACAATTTAGGGAACGACAACGCTTAAGGTTTAGCGTACGTGTGAGGGCACGAGTTAGTGTTGGTATCCTGGTTAAGATTAGGGCACGGGTGAGGGTAAGGCTTCGGGTGAGGGTCAGGGTTAGGATTCGGGTTAGGGTTAGGGTTAAGGAATGCAGAGGGATTAGGGTACAGCTTAGGGTACGACAGTGCTTAAGGGTTAGCGTTCGTGTGAGGGCAAGGGTTAGTGTTAGTGTCCTGGTTAAGATTAGGGCACGGGTGAGGGTAAGGCTTCAGGTGAGGGTCAGGGTTAGGATTCGGGTTAGGGTTAGGGTTAGGGAATGGGGAGGGATTAGGGTACTGTTTAGGGTACGACAACGATTAAGGGTTAGCGTACGTGTGAGGGCACAAGTTAGTGTTGGTGTCCTGGTTTAGATTAGGGCGCGTGTGAGGGTAAGGTTTCGGGTGAGGGTCAGGGATAGGATTCGGGTTAGGGTTAGGGTTAGGGAATGGGGAGATATTAGGGCACAGTTTAGGGTACCTAAACGCTTAAGGTTTAGCGTACGTGTGAGGTCACTAGTTAGTGTTAGTGTACTGCTTACGATTAGGGCACGGGTAAGGGTAAGGCCTCGGAAGAGGGTCACGTTAAGGGTTAGGGTTAGGGTTAGGGTTAGGGAATGGGGATTGATTAGGGTACAGGTTAGGGTACGGCAATGGCTTAGGGTTGACGTACGTTAGAGGGCATGGGTTAGTGTTGATGTACTGGTTAAAATTAGGACACGGGTGAGGGTAAAGTTTCGGGTGAGTTTCATGGTTAGGTTTCAGGTTAGGGTTAGTGTTAGGGAATGGACAGGGATTAGGGTACAGGTTAGGGTACCGCTGCGGTTTAGTGTTAGCGTACGTTTGAGGGCACGAGTTAGTCTTGGTGTCCTGGTTAAGATTAGGGCACGGGTGATGGTAAGGCTTCGGGTGAGGGTCAGGGTTAGGATTCGGGTTAGGGTTAGGGTTAGGGAATGGAGAGGGATTAGGGTACAGGTTAGGGTACGACAATGCTTAAGGGTTAGCGTAAGTGTGAGGGCACGAGTTAGTGTTGGTGTACTGGTTAAGACAACGGCACCGATGAGGGTAAGGCCTCGGAAAAGGGTCACGTTCAGGTTTTCGCTTAGGATTAGGGTTAGGGAATGGGGAGGGATTAGGGTACAGGATAGGGTACGACAATGCTTAAGGGTTAGCGTACGTTTGAGGGCATGAGTTAGTGTTTGTGTCCTGGTTAAGATTAGGGCATTGGTTAGGGTAGGGCATTTGAAGTGGGTCAGGTTTAGGGATGGGGTTAGGGTTAGGGTTAAGGAATGGGGAGGGATTAGGGTACAATTTAGGGTACGACAACGCTTAAGGTTTAGCGTACGTGTGAGGGCATGAGTTAGTGTTGGTGTCCTGGTTAAGATTAGGGCACGGGTGAGGGTAAGGCTTCAGGTGAGGGTCAGGGTTAGGATTCGGGTTAGGGTTAGGGTTAGGGAATGGGGAGGGATTAGGGTACAGTTTAGGGTACGAAAACGATTAAGGGTTAGCGTACGTGTGAGGACACAATTTAGTGTTGGTGTCCTGGTTAAGATTAGGGCACGTGTGAGGGTAAGGTTTCGGGTGAGGGTCAGGGATAGAATTCGGGTTAGGGTTAGGGTTAGGGAATGGGGAGATATTAGGGCACAGTTTAGGGTACCACAACGCTTAAGGTTTAGCGTACGTGTGAGGTCACTAGTTAGTGTTAGTGTACTGTTTACGATTAGGGCACGGGTGAGGGTAAGGCCTCAAAAGAGGGTCACGATAAGGGTTAGGGTTAGGGTTAGGGTTAGGGAATGGGGATTGATTAGGGTACAGGTTAGGGTACGGCAATGGCTTAGGGTTGACGTACGTTAGAGGGCATGGGTTAGTGTTGATGTACTGGTTAAAATTAGGACACGGGTGAGGGTAAAGTTTCGGGTGAGTGTCATGGTTAGGTTTCAGGTTAGGGTTAGGGTTAGGGAATGGAGAGGGATTAGGGTACAGGTTAGGGTACCGCTGCGGTTTAGTGTTAGCGTACGTTTGAGGGCACGAGTTAGTCTTGGTGTCCTGGTTAAGATTAGGGCACGGGTGAGGGTAAGGCTTCGGGTGAGGGTCAGGGTTAGGATTCGGGTTAGGGTTAGGGTTAGGGAATGGAGAGGGATTAGGGTACAGGTTAGGGTACGACAATGCTTAAGGTTTAGCGTAAGTGTGAGGGCACGAGTTAGTGTTGGTGTACTGGTTAAGACAACGGCACCGATGAGGGTAAGGCCTCGGAAAAGGGTCACGTTCAGGGTTTCGCTTAGGGTTAGGGTTAGGGAATGGGGAGGGATTAGGGTACAGGATAGGGTACGACAATGCTTAAGGGTTAGCGTACGTTTGAGGGCATGAGTTAGTGTTTGTGTCCTGGTTAAGATTAGGGCATTGGTTAGGGTAGGGCATCGGAAGTGGGTCAGGTTTAGGGATGGGGTTAGGGTTAGGGTTAAGGAATGGGGAGGGATTAGGGTACAATGTAGGGTACGACAACGCTTAAGGTTTAGCGTACGTGTGAGGGCACGAGTTAGTGTTGGTGTCCTGGTTAAGATTAGGGCACGGGTGAGGGTAAGGCTTCGGGTGAGGGTCAGGGTTAGGATTCGGGTTAGGGTTAGGGTTAAGGAATGCAGAGGGATTAGGGTACAGCTTAGGGTACGACAGTGCTTAAGGGTTAGCGTTCGTGTGAGGGCAAGTGTTAGTGTTAGTGTCCTGTTTAAGATTAGGGCACGGGTGAGGGTAAGGCTTCAGGTGAGGGTCAGGGTTAGGATTCGGGTTAGTGTTAGGGTTAGGGAATGGGGAGGGATTAGGGTACAGTTTAGGGTATGACAACGATTAAGTGTTAGCGTACGTGTGAGGGCACAAGTTAGTGTTGGTGTCCTGGTTAAGATTAGGGCACGGGTGAGGGTAAGGTTTCGGGTGAGGGTCAGGGATAGAATTCGGGTTAGGGTTAGGGTTAGGGAATGGGGAGATATTAGGGCACAGTTTAGGGTACCACAACGCTTAAGGTTTAGCGTACGTGTGAGTTCACTAGTTAGTGTTAGTGTACTGCTTACGATTAGGGCACGGGTGAGGGTAAGGCCTCGGAAGAGGGTCACGTTAAGGGTTAGGGTTAGGGCTAAGGTTAGGGAATGGGGATTGATTAGGGTACAGGATAGGGTATGGCAATGGCTTAGGGTTGGCGTACGTTAGAGGGCATGGGTTAGTGTTGATGTACTGGTTAAAATTAGGACACGGGTGAGGGTAAAGTTGCGGGTGAGTGTCATGGTTAGGTTTCAGGTTAGGGTTAGGGTTAGGGAATGGAGAGGAATTAGGGTACAGGTTAGGGTACCGCTGCGGTTTAGTGTTAGCGTACGTTTGAGGACACGAGTTAGTCTTGGTGTCCTGGTTAAGATTTGGGCACGGGTGAGGGTAAGGCTTCGGGTGAGGGTCATGGTTAGGATTCGGGTTAGGGTTAGGGTTAGGGAATGGAGAGGGATTAGGGTACAGGTTAGGGTACGACAATGCTTAAGGGTTAGCGTAAGTGTGAGGGCACGAGTTAGTGTTGGTGTACTGGTTAAGACAACGGCACCGATGAGAGTAAGGCCTCGGAAAAGGGTCACGTTCAGGGTTTCGCTTAGGGTTAGGGTTAATGAATGGGGAGGGATTAGGGTACAGGATAGGGTACGACAATGCTTATTGGTTAGCGTACGTTTGAGGGCATGAGTTAGTGTTTGTGTACTGGTTAAGATTAGGGCATTGGTTAGGGTAGGGCATCGGAAGTGGGTCAGGTTTAGGGATGGGGTTAGGGTTAGGGTTAAGGAATGGGGAGGGATTAGGGTACAATTTAGGGTACGACAACGCTTAAGGTTTAGCGTACGTGTGAGGGCACGAGTTAGTGTTGGTGTACTGGTTAAGATTAGGGCACGGGTGAGGGTAAGGCTTCGGGTGAGGTTCAGGGTTAGGATTCGGGTTAGGGTTAGGGTTAAGGAATGCAGAGGGATTAGGGTACAGCTTAGGGTACGACAGTGCTTAAGGGTTAGCGTAAGTGTGAGGGCACGAGTTAGTGTTGGTGTACTGGTTAAGACAACGGCACCGATGAGGGTAAGGCCTCGGAAAAGGGTCACGTTCAGGGTTTCGCTTAGGGTTAGGGTTAGGGAATGGGGAGGGATTAGGGTACAGGATAGGGTACGACAATGCTTAAGAGTTAGCGTACGTTTGAGGGCATGAGTTAGTGTTTGTGTACTGGTTAAGATTAGGGCATTGGTTAGGGTAGGGCATCGGAAGTGGGTCAGGTATAGGGATGGGTTTAGGGTTAGGGTTAAGGAATGGGGAGGGATTAGGGTACAATTTAGGGTACGACAACGCTTAAGGTTTAGCATACGTGTGAGGGCACGAGTTAGTGTTGGTGTCCTGGTTAAGATTAGGGCACGGGTGAGGGTAAGGCTTCGGATGAGGGTCAGGGTTAGGATTCGGGTTAGGGTTAGGGTTAAGGAATGCAGAGGGATTAGGGTACAGCTTAGGGTACGACAGTTCTTAAGGGTTAGCGTAAGTGT
Organism: Inia geoffrensis; assembly: GCA_036417435.1. Taxonomy (NCBI): domain Eukaryota; kingdom Metazoa; phylum Chordata; class Mammalia; order Artiodactyla; family Iniidae; genus Inia; species Inia geoffrensis. The sequence goes on from JAZAQT010000534.1 coordinate 97,739, forward strand.
GAGGGCACGAGTTAGTGTTGGTGTACTGGTTAAGACAACGGCACCGATGAGGGTAAGGCCTCGGAAAAGGGTCACGTTCAGGGTTTCGCTTAGGGTTAGGGTTAGGGAATGGGGAGGGATTAGGGTACAGGATAGGGTACGACAATGCTTAAGTGTTAGCGTACATTTGAGGGCATGAGTTAGTGTTTTTGTACTGGTTAAGATTAGGGCATTGGTTAGGGTAGGGCATCGGAAGTGGGTCAGGTTTAGGGTTGGGGTTAGGTTTAGGGTTAAGGAATGGGGAGGGATTAGGGTACAATTTAGGGTACGACAACGTTTAAGGTTTAGCGTACGTGTGAGGGCACGAGTTAGTGTTGGTGTCCTGGTTAAGATTAGGGAACGGGTGAGGGTAAGGCTTCGGGTGAGGGTCAGGGTTAGGATTCGGGTTAGGGTTAGGGTTAAGGAATGCAGAGGGATTAGGGTACAGCTTAGCGTACGACAGTGCTTAAGGGTTAGCGTTCGTGTGAGGGCAAGGGTTAGTGTTAGTGTCCTGCTTAAGATTAGGGCACGGGTGAGGGTAAGGCTTCAGGTGAGGGTCAGGGTTAGGATTCGGGTTAGGGTTAGGGTTAGGGAATGGGGAGGGATTAGGGTACAGTTTAGGGTATGACAACGATTAAGGGTTAGCGTACGTGTGAGGGCACAAGTTAGTGTTGGTGTCCTGGTTAAGATTAGGGCACGGGTGAGGGTAAGGTTTCGGGTGAGGGTCAGGGATAGAATTCGGATTAGGGTAAGGGTTAGGGAATGGGGAGATATTAGGGCACAGTTTAGGGTACCACAACGCTTAAGGTTTAGCGTACGTGTGAGGTCACTAGTTAGTGCTAGTGTACTGCTTACGATTAGGGCACGGGTGAGGGTAAGGCCTCGGAAGAGGGTCACGTTAAGGGTTAGGGTTAGGGTTAGGGTTAGGGAATGGGGATTGATTAGGGTACAGGTTAGGGTACGGCAATGGCTTAGGGTTGGCGTACGTTAGAGGGCATGGGTTAGTGTTGATGTACTGGTTAAAATTAGGACACGGGTGAGGGTAAAGTTTCGGGTGAGTGTCATGGTTAGGTTTCAGGTTAGGGTTAGGGTTAGGGAATGGAGAGGGATTAGGGTACAGGTTAGGGTACCGCTGCGGTTTAGTATTAGCGTACGTTTGAGGGCACGAGTTAGTCTTTGTGTCCTGGTTAAGATTAGGGCATTGGTTAGGGTAGGGCATCGGAAGTGGGTCAGGTTTAGGGATGGGGTTAGGGTTAGGGTTAAGGAATGGGGAGGGATTAGGGTACAATTTAGGGTACGACAACGCTTAAGGTTTAGCGTACGTGTGAGGGCACGAGTTAGTGTTGGTGTCCTGGTTATGATTAGGGCACGGGTGAGGGTAAGGCTTCGGGTGAGGGTCAGGGTTAGGATTCGGGTTAGGGTTAGGGTTAAGGAATGCAGAGGGATTAGGGTACAGCTTAGGGTACGACAGTGCTTAAGGGTTAGCGTAAGTGTGAGGGCACGAGTTAGTGTTGGTGTACTGGTTAAGACAACGGCACCGATGAGGGTAAGGCCTCGGAAAAGGGTCACGTTCAGGGTTTGGCTTAGGGTTAGGGTTAAGGAATGGGGAGGGATTAGGGTACAGGATAGGGTACGACAATGCTTATTGGTTAGCGTACGTTTGAGGGCATGAGTTAGTGTTTGTGTACTGGTTAAGATTAGGGCATTGGTTAGGGTAGGGCATCGGAAGTGAGTCAGGTTTAGGGATGGGGTTAGGGTTACTGTTAAGGAATGGGGAGGGATTAGGGTACAATTTAGGGTACGACAACGCTTAAGGTTTAGCGTACGTGTGAGGGCACGAGTTAGTGTTGGTGTCCTGGTTAAGATTAGGGCACGGGTGAGGGTAAGGCTTCGGGTGAGGGTCAGGGTTAGGATTCGGGTTAGGGTTAGGGTTAAGGAATGCAGAGGGATTAGGGTACAGCTTAGGGTACGACAGTGCTTAAGGGTTAGCGTAAGTGTGAGGGCACGAGTTAGTGTTGGTGTACTGGTTAAGACAACGGCACCGATGAGGGTAAGGCCTCGGAAAAGAATCACGTTCAGGGTTTCGCTTAGGGTTAGGGTTAAGGAATGGGGAGGGATTAGGGTACAGGATAGGGTACGACAATGCTTATTGGTTAGCGTACGTTTGAGGGCATGAGTTAGTGTTTGTGTACTGGTTAAGATTAGGGCATTGGTTAGGGTAGGGCATCGGAAGTGGGTCAGGTTTAGGGATGGGGTTAGGGTTAGGGTTAAGGAATGGGGAGGGATTAGGGTACAATTTAGGGTACGACAACGCTTAAGGTTTAGCGTACGTGTGAGGGCACGCGTTAGTGTTGGCGTCCTGGTTAAGATTAGGGCATGGGTGAGGGTAAGGCTTCGGGTGAGGGTCAGGGTTAGGATTCGGGTTAGGTTTAGGGTTAAGGAATGCAGAGGGATTAGGGTACAGCTTATGGTACGACAGTGCTTAAGGGTTAGTGTTCGTGTGAGGGCAAGGTTTAGTGTTAGTGTCCTGGTTAAGATTAGGGCACGGGTGAGGGTAAGGCTTCAGGTGAGGGTCAGGGTTAGGATTCGGGTTAGGGTTAGGGTTAAGGAATGGGGAGGGATTAGGGTACAGTTTAGGGTACGACAACGATTAAGGGTTAGCGTACGTGTGAGGGCACAAGTTAGTGTTGGTGTCCTGGTTAAGATTAGGGCACGCGTGAGGGTAAGGTTTCGGGTGAGGGTCAGGGATAGAATTCGGGTTAGGGTTAGGTTTAGGGAATGGGGAGATATTAGGGCACAGTTTAGGGTACCACAACGCTTAAGGTTTAGCGTACGTGTGAGGTCACTAGTTAGTGTTAGTGTACTGCTTACGATTAGGGCATGGGTGAGGGTAAGGCCTCGGAAGAGGGTCACGTTAAGGGTTAGGGTTAGGGTTAGGGTTAGGGAATGGGGATTGATTAGGGTACAGGTTAGGGTACGGCAATGGCTTAGGGTTGGCGTACGGTAGAGGGCATGGGTTAGTGTTGATGTACTGGTTAAAATTAGGACACGGGTGAGGGTAAAGTTTCGGGTGAGTGTCATGGTTAGGTTTCAGGTTAGGGTTAGGGTTAGGGAATGGAGAGGGATTAGGGTACAGGTTAGGGTACGGCTGCGGTTTAGTGTTAGCGTACGTTTGAGGGCACGAGTTAGTCTTGGTGTCCTGGTTAAGATTAGGGCACGGGTGAGGGTAAGGCTTCGGGTGAGGGTCAGGGTTAGGATTCGCGTTAGGGTTAGGGTTAGGGAATGGAGAGGGATTAGGGTACAGGTTAGGGTACGACAATGCTTAAGGGTTAGCGTAAGTGTGAGGGCACGAGTTAGTGTTGGTGTACTGGTTAAGACAACGGCACCGATGAGGGTAAGGCCTCGGAAAAGGGTCACGTTCAGGGTTTCGCTTAGGGTTACGGTTAGGGAATGGGGAGGGATTAGGGTACAGGATAGGGTACGACAATGCTTAAGGGTTAGCGTACGTTTGAGGGCATGAGTTAGTGTTTGTGTACTGGTTAAGATTAGGGTATTGGTTAGGGTAGGGCATCGGAAGTGGGTCAGGTTTAGGGATGGGGTTAGGGTTAGGGTTAAGGAATGGGGAGGGATTAGGGTACAATTTAGGGTACGACAACGCTTAAGGTTTAGCGTACGTGTGAGGGCACGAGTTAGTGTTGGTGTCCTGGTTAAGATTAGGGCACGGGTGAGGGTAAGGCTTCGGATGAGGGTCAGGGTTAGGATTCGGGTTAGGGTTAGGGTTAAGGAATGCAGAGGGATTAGGGTACAGCTTAGGGTACGACAGTGCTTAAGGGTTAGCGTTCGTGTGAGGGCAAGGGTTAGTGTTAGTGTCCTGCTTAAGATTAGGGCACGGGTGAGGGTAAGGCTTCAGGTGAGGGTCAGGGTTAGGATTCGGGTTAGGGTTAAGGTTAGGGAATGGGGAGGGATTAGGGTACAGTTTAGGGTACGACAACGATTAAGGGTTAGCGTACGTGTGAGGGCACAAGTTAGTGTTGGTGTCCTGGTTAAGATTAGGGCACGGGTGAGGGTAAGGTTTCGGGTGAGGGTCAGGGATAGAATTCGGATTAGGGTAAGGGTTAGGGAATGGGGAGATATTAGGGCACAGTTCAGGGTACCACAACGCTTAAGGTTTAGCGTACGTGTGAGGTCACTAGTTAGTGTTAGTGTACTGCTTACGATTAGGGCACGGGTGAGGGTAAGGCCTCGGAAGAGGGTCACGTTAAGGGTTAGGGTTAGGGTTAGGGTTAGGGAATGGGGATTGATTAGGGTACAGGTTAGGGTACGGCAATGGCTTAGGGTTGGCGTACGTTAGAGGGCATGGGTTAGTGTTGATGTACTGGTTAAAATTAGGACACGGGTGAGGGTACAGTTTCGGGTGAGTGTCATGGTTAGGTTTCAGGTTAGGGTTAGGGTTAGGGAATAGAGAGGGATTAGGGTACAGGTTAGGGTACCGCTGCGGTTTAGTGTTAGCGTACGTTTGAAGGCACGAGTTAGTCTTGGTGTCCTGGTTAAGATTAGGGCACGGGTGAGGGTAAGGCTTCGGGTGAGGGTCAGGGTTAGGATTCGGGTTAGGGTTAGGGTTAGGGAATGGAGAGGGATTAGGGTACAGGTTAGGGTACGACAATGCTTAAGGGTTAGCATAGGTTTGAGGTCATGAGTTAGTGTTTGTGTACTGGTTAAGATTAAGGCATTGGTTAGGGTAGGGCATCGGAAGTGGGTCAGGTTTAGGGATGGGGTTAGGGTTAGGGTTAAGGAATGGGGAGGGATTAGGGTACAATTAAGGGTACGACAACGCTTAAGGTTTAGCGTACGTGTGAGGGCACGAGTTAGTGTTGGTGTCCTGCTTAAGATTAGGGCACGGGTGAGGGTTAGGCTTCGGGTGAGGGTCAGGGTTAGGATTCGGGTTAGGGTTAGGGTTAAGGAATGCAGAGGGAGTAGGGTACAGCTTAGGGTACGACAGTGATTAAGGGTTAGCGTTCGTGTGAGGGCAAGGGTTAGTGTTAATGTCCTGTTTAAGATTAGGGCACGGGTGAGTGTAAGGCTTCAGGTGAGGGTCAGGGTTAGGATTCGGGTTTGGGTTAGGGTTAGGGAATGGGGAGGGTTTAGGGTACAGTTTAGGGTACGACAACGATTAAGGTTTAGCGTACGTGTGAGGGCACAAGTTAGTGTTGGTGTCCTGGTTAAGATTAGGGCACGGGTGAGGGTAAGGTTTCGGGTGAGAGTCAGGGATAGAATTCGGGTTAGGGTAAGGGTTAGGGAATGGCGAGATATTAGGGCACAGTTTAGGGTACGAAAGCAATTAACGGTTAGCGTACGTGTGAGGGCACGAGTTAGTGTTGGTGTCCTGGTTAAGAATAGGTTTAGGGTTAGGGTTAGGGTTAGGGTTAGGGTTAGGGTTAGGGTGAGGGTCAGGGTTAGGATTCGGGTTAGGTTTAGGGTTAGGGAATGGAGACGGATTAGGGTACAGGTTAGGGTACGACAATGCTTAAGGGTTAGCGTAAGTGTGAGGGCACGAGTTAGTGTTGGTGTACTGGTTAAGACAACGGCACCGATGAGGGTAAGGTCTCGGAAAAGGGTCACGTTCAGGGTTTCGCTTAGGGTTAGGGTTAGGGAATGGGGAGGGATTAGGGTACAGGATAGGGTATGACAATGCTTAAGGGTTAGCGTACGTTTGAGGGCATGAGTTAGTGTTTGTGTCCTGGTTAAGATTAGGGCATTGGTTAGGGTAGGGCATCGGAAGTGGGTCAGGTTTAGGGATGGGGTTAGGGTTAGGGTTAAGGAATGGGGAGGGATTAGGGTACAATTTAGGGTACGACAACGCTTAAGGTTTAGCGTACTTGTGAGGGCACGAGTTAGTGTTGGTGTCCTGGTTAAGATTAGGGCACGGGTGAGGGTAAGGCTTCGGGTGAGGGTCAGGGTTAGGATTCGGGTTAGGGTTAGGGTTAAGGAATGCAGAGGGATTAGGGTACAGCTTAGGGTACAACAGTGCTTAAGGGTTAGCGTAAGTGTGAGGGCACGAGTTAGTGTTGGTGTACTGGTTAAGACAACGGCACCGATGAGAGTAAGGCCTCGGAAAAGGGTCACGTTCAGGGTTTCGCTTAGGGTTAGGGTTAAGGAATGGGGAGGGATTAGGGTACAGGATAGGGTACGACAATGCTTATTGGTTAGCGTACGTTTGAGGGTATGAGTTAGTGTTTGTGTACTGGTTAAGATTAGGGCATTGGTTAGTGTAGGGCATCGGAAGCGGGTCAGGTTTAGGGATGGGGTTAGGGTTAGGGTTAAGGAATGGGGAGGGATTAGGGTACAATTTAGGGTACGACAACGCTTAAGGTTTAGCGTACGTGTGAGGGCACGAGTTAGTGTTGGTGTCCTGGTTAAGATTAGGGCATGGGTGAGGTTAAGGCTTCGGGTGAGGGTCAGGGTTAGGATTCGGGTTATGGTTAGGGTTAAGGAATGCAGAGGGATTAGGGTACAGCTTAGGGTACGACAGTGCTTAAGGGTTAGTGTTCGTGTGAGGGCAAGGTTTAGTGTTAGTGTCCTGGTTAAGATTAGGGCACGGGTGAGGGTAAGGCTTCAGGTGAGGGTCAGGGTTAGGATTCGGGTTAGGGTTAGGGTTAGGGAATGGGGAGGGATTAGGGTACAGTTTAGGGTACGACAACGATTAAGGGTTAGCGTACGTGTGAGGGCACAAGTTAGTGTTGGTGTCCTGGTTAAGATTAGGGCACGCGTGAGGTTAAGGTTTCGGGTGAGGGACAGGGATAGAATTCGGGTTAGGGTTAGGTTTAGGGAATGGGGAGATATTAGGGCACAGTTTAGGGTACCACAACGCTTAAGGTTTAGCGTACGTGTGAGGTCACTAGTTAGTGTTAGTGTACTGCTTACGATTAGGGCATGGGTGAGGGTAAGGCCTCGGAAGAGGGTCATGTTAAGGGTTAGGGTTAGGGTTAGGGTTAGGGAATGGGGATTGATTAGGGTACAGGTTAGGGTACGGCAATGGCTTAGGGTTGGCGTACGGTAGAGAGCATGGGTTAGTGTTGATGTACTGGTTAAAATTAGGACACGGGTGAGGGTAAAGTTTCGGGTGAGTGTCATGGTTAGGTTTCAGGTTAGGGTTAGGGTTAGGGAATGGAGAGGGATTAGGGTACAGGTTAGGGTACGGCTGCGGTTTAGTGTTAGCGTACGTTTGAGGGCACGAGTTAGTCTTGGTGTCCTGGTTAAGATTAGGGCACGGGTGAGGGTAAGGCTTCGGGTGAGGGTCAGGGTTAGGATTCGCGTTAGGGTTAGGGTTAGGGAATGGAGAGGGATTAGGGTACAGGTTAGGGTACGACAATGCTTAAGGGTTAGCGTAAGTGTGAGGGCACGAGTTAGTGTTGGTGTACTGGTTAAGACAACGGCACCGATGAGGGTAAGGCCTCGGAAAAGGGTCACGTTCAGGGTTTCGCTTAGGGTTAGGGTTAGGGAATGGGGAGGGATTAGGGTACAGGATAGGGTACGACAATGCTTAAGGGTTAGCGTACGTTTGAGGGCATGAGTTAGTGTTTGTGTACTGGTTAAGATTAGGGCAATTGTTAGGGTAGGGCATCGGAAGTGGGTCAGGTTTAGGGATTGGGTTAGGGTTAGGGTTAAGGAATGGGGAGGGATTAGGGTACAATTTAGGGTACGACAACGCTTAAGGTTTAGCGTACGTGTGAGGGCACGAGTTAGTGTTGGTGTCCTGGTTAAGATTAGGGCACGGGTGAGGGTAAGGCTTCGGGTGAGGGTCAGGGTTAGGATTCGGGTTAGGGTTAGGGTTAAGGAATGCAGAGGGATTAGGGTACAGCTTAGGGTACGACAGTGCTTAAGGGTTAGCGTAAGTGTGAGGGCACGAGTTAGTGTTGGTGTACTGGTTAAGACAACGGCACCGATGAGAGTAAGGCCTCGGAAAAGGGTCACGTTCAGGGTTTCGCTTAGGGTTAGGGTTAAGGAATGGGGAGGGATTAGGGTACAGGATAGGGTACGACAATGCTTATTGGTTAGCGTACGTTTGAGGGCATGAGTTAGTGTTTGTGTACTGGTTAAGATTAGGGCATTGGTTAGGGTAGGGCATCGGAAGTGGGTCAGGTTTAGGGATGGGGTTAGGTTTAGGGTTAAGGAATGGGGAGGGATTAGGGTACAATTTAGGGTACGACAACGCTTAAGGTTTAGCGTACGTGTGAGGGCACGAGTTAGTGTTGGTGGCCTGGTTAAGATTAGGGCATGGGTGAGGGTAAGGCTTCGGGTGAGGGTCAGATTTAGGATTCGGGTTAGGGTTAGGGTTAAGGAATGCAGAGGGATTAGGGTACAGCTTAGGGTACGACAGTGCTTAAGGGTTAGTGTTCGTGTTAGGGCAAGGTTTAGTGTTAGTGTCCTGGTTAAGATTAGGGCACGGGTGAGGGTAAGCCTCAGGTGAGGGTCAGGGTTAGGATTCGGGTTAGGGTTAGGGTTAGGGAATGGGGAGGGATTAGGGTACAGTTTAGGGTACGACAACGATTAAGGGTTAGCGTACGTGTGAGGGCACAAGTTAGTGTTGGTGTCCTGGTTAAGATTAGGGCACGCGTGTGGGTAAGGTTTCGGGTGAGGGTCAGGGATAGAATTCGGGTTAGGGTTAGGTTTAGGGAATGGTTAGATATTAGGGCACAGTTTAGGGTACCACAACGCTTAAGGTTTAGCGTACGTGTGAGGTCACTAGTTAGTGTTAGTGTACTGCTTACGATTAGGGCACGGGTGAGGGTAAGGCCTCGGAAGAGGGTCATGTTAAGGGTTAGGGTTAGGGTTAGGGTTAGGGAATGGGGATTGATTAGGGTACAGGTTAGGGTACGGCAATGGCTTAGGGTTGGCGTACGGTAGAGAGCATGGGTTAGTGTTGATGTACTGGTTAAAATTAGGACACGGGTGAGGGTAAAGTTTCGGGTGAGTGTCATGGTTAGGTTTCAGTTTAGGGTTAGGGTTAGGGATTGGAGAGGGATTAGGGTACAGGTTAGGGTACGGCTGCGGTTTAGTGTTAGCGTACGTTTGAGGGCACGAGTTAGTCTTGGTGTCCTGGTTAAGATTAGGGCACGGGTGAGGGTAAGGCTTCGGGTGAGGGTCAGGGTTAGGATTCGCGTTAGGGTTAGGGTTAGGGAATGGAGAGGGATTAGGGTACAGGTTAGGGTACGACAATGCTTAAGGGTTAGCGTAAGTGTGAGGGCACGAGTTAGTGTTGGTGTACTGGTTAAGACAACGGCACCGATGAGGGTAAGGCCTCGGAAAAGGGTCACGTTCAGGGTTTCGCTTAGGGTTAGGGTTAGGGAATGGGGAGGGATTAGGGTACAGGATAGGGTACGACAATGCTTAAGGGTTAGCGTACGTTTGAGGGCATGCCTTAGTGTTTGTGTACTGGTTAAGATTAGGGCATTGGTTAGGGTAGGGCATCGGAAGTGGGTCAGGTTTAGGGATGGGGTTAGGGTTAGGGTTAAGGAATGGGGAGGGATTAGGGTACAATTTAGGGTACGACAACGCTTAAGGTTTAGCGTACGTGTGAGGGCCCGAGTTAGTGTTGGTGTCCTGGTTAAGATTAGGGCACGGGTGAGGGTAAGGCTTCGGGTGAGGGTCAGGGTTAGGATTCGGGTTAGGGTTAGGGTTAAGGAATGCAGAGGGATTACGGTACAGCTTAGGGTACGACAGTGCTTAAGGGTTAGCATAAGTGTGAGGGCACGAGTTAGTGTTGGTGTACTGGTTAAGACAACGACACCGATGAGGGTAAGGCCTCGGAAAAGGGTCACGTTCAGGGTTTCGCTTAGGGTTAGGGTTAAGGAATGGGGAGGGATTAGGGTACAGGATAGGGTACGACAATGCTTATTGGTTAGCGTACGTTTGAGGGCATGAGTTAGTGTTTGTGTACTGGTTAAGATTAGGGCATTGGTTAAGGTAGGGCATCGGAAGTGGGTCAGGTTTAGGGATGGGGTTAGGGTTAGGGTTAAGGAATGGGGAGGGATTAGGGTACAATTTAGGGTACGACAACGCTTAAGGTTTAGCGTACGTGTGAGGGCACGAGTTAGTGTTGGTGTCCTGGTTAAGATTAGGGCATGGGTGAGGGTAAGGCTTCGGGTGAGGGTCAGGGTTAGGATTCGGGTTAGGGTTAGGGTTAAGGAATGCAGAGGGATTAGGGTACAGCTTATGGTACGACAGTGCTTAAGGGTTAGTGTTCGTGTGAGGGCAAGGTTTAGTGTTAGTGTCCTGGTTAAGATTAGGGCACGGGTGAGGGTAAGGCTTCAGGTGAGGGTCAGGGTTAGGATTCGGGTTAGTGTTAGGGTTAGGGAATGGGGAGATATTAGGGCACAGATTAGGGTACCACAACGCTTAAGTTTTAGCGTACGTGTGAGGTCACTAGTTAGTGTTAGTGTACTGCTTACGATTAGGGCACGGGTGAGGGTAAGGCCTCGGAAGAGGGTCACGTTAAGGGTTAGGGTTAGGGTTAGGGTTAGGGAATGGGGATTGTTTAGGGTACAGGTTAGGGTACGGCAATGGCTTAGGGTTGGCGTACGTTAGAGGGCATGGGTTAGTGTTGATGTACTGGTTAAAATTAGGACACGGGTGAGGGTAAAGTTTCGGGTGAGTGTCATGGTTAGGTTTCAGGTTAGGGTTAGGGTTAGGGAATGGAGAGGGATTAGGTACAGGTTAGGGTACCGCTGCGGTTTAGTGTTAGCGTACGTGTGAGGGCACGAGTTAGTCTTGGTGTCCTGGTTAAGATTAGGGCACGGGTGAGGGTAAGGCTTCAGGTGAGGGTCAGGGTTAGGATTCGGGTTAGGGTTAGGGTTAGGGAATGGAGAGGGATTAGGGTACAGGTTAGGCTACGACAATGCTTAAGGTTTAGCGTAAGTGTGAGGGCACGAGTTAGTGTTGGTGTACTGGTTAAGACAACGGCACCGATGAGGGTAAGGCCTCGGAAAAGGGTCACGTTCAGGGTTTCGCTTAGGGTTAGGGTTAGGGAATGGGGAGGGATTAGGGTACAGGATAGGGTACGACAATGCTTAAGGGTTAGCGTACGTTTGAGGGCATGAGTTAGTGTTTGTGTACTGGTTAAGTTTAAGGCATTGGTTAGGGTAGGGTATCGGAAGTGGGTCAGGTTTAGGGATGGGGTTAGGGTTAGGGTTAAGGAATGGGGAGGGATTAGGGTACAATTTAGGGAACGACAACGCTTATGGTTTAGCGTACGTGTGAGGGCACGAGTTAGTGTTGGTATCCTGGTTAAGATTAGGGCACGGGTGAGGGTAAGGCTTCGGGTGAGGGTCAGGGTTAGGATTCGGGTTAGGGTTAGGGTTAAGGAATGCAGAGGGATTAGGGTACAGCTTAGGGTACGACAGTGCTTAAGGGTTAGCGTTCGTGTGAGGGCAAGGGTTAGTGTTAGTGTCCTGGTTAAGATTAGGGCACGGGTGAGGGTAAGGCTTCAGGTGAGGGTCAGGGTTAGGATTCGGGTTAGGGTTAGGGTTAGGGAATGGGGAGGGATTAGGGTACTGTTTAGGGTACGACAACGATTAAGGGTTAGCGTACGTGTGAGGGCACAAGTTAGTGTTGGTGTCCTGGTTTAGATTAGGGCGCGTGTGAGGGTAAGGTTTCGGGTGAGGGTCAGGGATAGGATTCGGGTTAGGGTTAGGGTTAGGGAATGGGGAGATATTAGGGCACAGTTTAGGGTACCTAAACGCTTAAGGTTTAGCGTACGTGTGAGGTCACTAGTTAGTGTTAGTGTACTGCTTACGATTAGGGCACGGGTAAGGGTAAGGCCTCGGAAGAGGGTCACGTTAAGGGTTAGGGTTAGGGTTAGGGTTAGGGAATGGGGATTGATTAGGGTACAGGTTAGGGTACGGCAATGGCTTAGGGTTGACGTACGTTAGAGGGCATGGGTTAGTGTTGATGTACTGGTTAAAATTAGGACACGGGTGAGGGTAAAGTTTCGGGTGAGTTTCATGGTTAGGTTTCAGGTTAGGGTTAGTGTTAGGGAATGGACAGGGATTAGGGTACAGGTTAGGGTACCGCTGCGGTTTAGTGTTAGCGTACGTTTGAGGGCACGAGTTAGTCTTGGTGTCCTGGTTAAGATTAGGGCACGGGTGATGGTAAGGCTTCGGGTGAGGGTCAGGGTTAGGATTCGGGTTAGGGTTAGGGTTAGGGAATGGAGAGGGATTAGGGTACAGGTTAGGGTACGACAATGCTTAAGGGTTAGCGTAAGTGTGAGGGCACGAGTTAGTGTTGGTGTACTGGTTAAGACAACGGCACCGATGAGGGTAAGGCCTCGGAAAAGGGTCACGTTCAGGTTTTCGCTTAGGATTAGGTTTAGGGAATGGGGAGGGATTAGGGTACAGGATAGGGTACGACAATGCTTAAGGGTTAGCGTACGTTTGAGGGCATGAGTTAGTGTTTGTGTCCTGGTTAAGATTAGGGCATTGGTTAGGGTAGGGCATTTGAAGTGGGTCAGGTTTAGGGATGGGGTTAGGGTTAGGGTTAAGGAATGGGGAGGGATTAGGGTACAATTTAGGGTACGACAACGCTTAAGGTTTAGCGTACGTGTGAGGGCATGAGTTAGTGTTGGTGTCCTGGTTAAGATTAGGGCACGGGTGAGGGTAAGGCTTCAGGTGAGGGTCAGGGTTAGGATTCGGGTTAGGGTTAGGGTTAGGGAATGGGGAGGGATTAGGGTACAGTTTAGGGTACGAAAACGATTAAGGGTTAGCGTACGTGTGAGGACACAATTTAGTGTTGGTGTCCTGGTTAAGATTAGGGCACGTGTGAGGGTAAGGTTTCGGGTGAGGGTCAGGGATAGAATTCGGGTTAGGGTTAGGGTTAGGGAATGGGGAGATATTAGGGCACAGTTTAGGGTACCACAACGCTTAAGGTTTAGCGTACGTGTGAGGTCACTAGTTAGTGTTAGTGTACTGTTTACGATTAGGGCACGGGTGAGGGTAAGGCCTCGAAAGAGGGTCACGATAAGGGTTAGGGTTAGGGTTAGGGTTAGGGAATGGGGATTGATTAGGGTACAGGTTAGGGTACGGCAATGGCTTAGGGTTGACGTACGTTAGAGGGCATGGGTTAGTGTTGATGTACTGGTTAAAATTAGGACACGGGTGAGGGTAAAGTTTCGGGTGAGTGTCATGGTTAGGTTTCAGGTTAGGGTTAGGGTTAGGGAATGGAGAGGGATTAGGGTACAGGTTAGGGTACCGCTGCGGTTTAGTGTTAGCGTACGTTTGAGGGCACGAGTTAGTCTTGGTGTCCTGGTTAAGATTAGGGCACGGGTGAGGGTAAGGCTTCGGGTGAGGGTCAGGGTTAGGATTCGGGTTAGGGTTAGGGTTAGGGAATGGAGAGGGATTAGGGTACAGGTTAGGGTACGACAATGCTTAAGGTTTAGCGTAAGTGTGAGGGCACGAGTTAGTGTTGGTGTACTGGTTAAGACAACGGCACCGATGAGGGTAAGGCCTCGGAAAAGGGTCACGTTCAGGGTTTCGCTTAGGGTTAGGGTTAGGGAATGGGGAGGGATTAGGGTACAGGATAGGGTACGACAATGCTTAAGGGTTAGCGTACGTTTGAGGGCATGAGTTAGTGTTTGTGTCCTGGTTAAGATTAGGGCATTGGTTAGGGTAGGGCATCGGAAGTGGGTCAGGTTTAGGGATGGGGTTAGGGTTAGGGTTAAGGAATGGGGAGGGATTAGGGTACAATGTAGGGTACGACAACGCTTAAGGTTTAGCGTACGTGTGAGGGCACGAGTTAGTGTTGGTGTCCTGGTTAAGATTAGGGCACGGGTGAGGGTAAGGCTTCGGGTGAGGGTCAGGGTTAGGATTCGGGTTAGGGTTAGGGTTAAGGAATGCAGAGGGATTAGGGTACAGCTTAGGGTACGACAGTGCTTAAGGGTTAGCGTTCGTGTGAGGGCAAGTGTTAGTGTTAGTGTCCTGTTTAAGATTAGGGCACGGGTGAGGGTAAGGCTTCAGGTGAGGGTCAGGGTTAGGATTCGGGTTAGGGTTAGGGTTAGGGAATGGGGAGGGATTAGGGTACAGTTTAGGGTATGACAACGATTAAGTGTTAGCGTACGTGTGAGGGCACAAGTTAGTGTTGGTGTCCTGGTTAAGATTAGGGCACGGGTGAGGGTAAGGTTTCGGGTGAGGGTCAGGGATAGAATTCGGGTTAGGGTTAGGGTTAGGGAATGGGGAGATATTAGGGCACAGTTTAGGGTACCACAACGCTTAAGGTTTAGCGTACGTGTGAGGTCACTAGTTAGTGTTAGTGTACTGCTTACGATTAGGGCACGGGTGAGGGTAAGGCCTCGGAAGAGGGTCACGTTAAGGGTTAGGGTTAGGGCTAAGGTTAGGGAATGGGGATTGATTAGGGTACAGTATAGGGTATGGCAATGGCTTAGGGTTGGCGTACGTTAGAGGGCATGGGTTAGTGTTGATGTACTGGTTAAAATTAGGACACGGGTGAGGGTAAAGTTGCGGGTGAGTGTCATGGTTAGGTTTCAGGTTAGGGTTAGGGTTAGGGAATGGAGAGGAATTAGGGTACAGGTTAGGGTACCGCTGCGGTTTAGTGTTAGCGTACGTTTGAGGACACGAGTTAGTCTTGGTGTCCTGGTTAAGATTTGGGCACGGGTGAGGGTAAGGCTTCGGGTGAGGGTCATGGTTAGGATTCGGGTTAGGGTTAGGGTTAGGGAATGGAGAGGGATTAGGGTACAGGTTAGGGTACGACAATGCTTAAGGGTTAGCGTAAGTGTGAGGGCACGAGTTAGTGTTGGTGTACTGGTTAAGACAACGGCACCGATGAGAGTAAGGCCTCGGAAAAGGGTCACGTTCAGGGTTTCGCTTAGGGTTAGGGTTAATGAATGGGGAGGGATTAGGGTACAGGATAGGGTACGACAATGCTTATTGGTTAGCGTACGTTTGAGGGCATGAGTTAGTGTTTGTGTACTGGTTAAGATTAGGGCATTGGTTAGGGTAGGGCATCGGAAGTGGGTCAGGTTTAGGGATGGGGTTAGGGTTAGGGTTAAGGAATGGGGAGGGATTAGGGTACAATTTAGGGTACGACAACGCTTAAGGTTTAGCGTACGTGTGAGGGCACGAGTTAGTGTTGGTGTACTGGTTAAGATTAGGGCACGGGTGAGGGTAAGGCTTCGGGTGAGGTTCAGGGTTAGGATTCGGGTTAGGGTTAGGGTTAAGGAATGCAGAGGGATTAGGGTACAGCTTAGGGTACGACAGTGCTTAAGGGTTAGCGTAAGTGTGAGGGCACGATTTAGTGTTGGTGTACTGGTTAAGACAACGGCACCGATGAGGGTAAGGCCTCGGAAAAGGGTCACGTTCAGGGTTTCGCTTAGGGTTAGGGTTAGGGAATGGGGAGGGATTAGGGTACAGGATAGGGTACGACAATGCTTAAGAGTTAGCGTACGTTTGAGGGCATGAGTTAGTGTTTGTGTACTGGTTAAGATTAGGGCATTGGTTAGGGTAGGGCATCGGAAGTGGGTCAGGTATAGGGATGGGTTTAGGGTTAGGGTAAAGGAATGGGGAGGGATTAGGGTACAATTTAGGGTACGACAACGCTTAAGGTTTAGCATACGTGTGAGGGCACGAGTTAGTGTTGGTGTCCTGGTTAAGATTAGGGCACGGGTGAGGGTAAGGCTTCGGATGAGGGTCAGGGTTAGGATTCGGGTTAGGGTTAGGGTTAAGGAATGCAGAGGGATTAGGGTACAGCTTAGGGTACGACAGTTCTTAAGGGTTAGCGTAAGTGTGAGGGCACGAGTTAGTGTTGGTGTACTGGTTAAGACAACGGCACCGATGAGGGTAAGGCCTCGGAAAAGGGTCACGTTCAGGGTTTCGCTTAGGGTTAGGGTTAGGGAATGGGGAGGGATTAGGGTACAGGATAGGGTACGACAATGCTTAAGTGTTAGCGTACATTTGAGGGCATGAGTTAGTGTTTTTGTACTGGTTAAGATTAGGGCATTGGTTAGGGTAGGGCATCGGAAGTGGGTCAGGTTTAGGGTTGGGGTTAGGTTTAGGGTTAAGGAATGGGGAGGGATTAGGGTACAATTTAGGGTACGACAACGTTTAAGGTTTAGCGTACGTGTGAGGGCACGAGTTAGTGTTGGTGTCCTGGTTAAGATTAGGGAACGGGTGAGGGTAAGGCTTCGGGTGAGGGTCAGGGTTAGGATTCGGGTTAGGGTTAGGGTTAAGGAATGCAGAGGGATTAGGGTACAGCTTAGCGTACGACAGTGCTTAAGGGTTAGCGTTCGTGTGAGGGCAAGGGTTAGTGTTAGTGTCCTGCTTAAGATTAGGGCACGGGTGAGGGTAAGGCTTCAGGTGAGGGTCAGGGTTAGGATTCGGGTTAGGGTTAGGGTTAGGGAATGGGGAGGGATTAGGGTACAGTTTAGGGTATGACAACGATTAAGGGTTAGCGTACGTGTGAGGGCACAAGTTAGTGTTGGTGTCCTGGTTAAGATTAGGGCACGGGTGAGGGTAAGGTTTCGGGTGAGGGTCAGGGATAGAATTCGGATTAGGGTAAGGGTTAGGGAATGGGGAGATATTAGGGCACAGTTTAGGGTACCACAACGCTTAAGGTTTAGCGTACGTGTGAGGTCACTAGTTAGTGTTAGTGTACTGCTTACGATTAGGGCACGGGTGAGGGTAAGGCCTCGGAAGAGGGTCACGTTAAGGGTTAGGGTTAGGGTTAGGGTTAGGGAATGGGGATTGATTAGGGTACAGGTTAGGGTACGGCAATGGCTTAGGGTTGGCGTACGTTAGAGGGCATGGGTTAGTGTTGATGTACTGGTTAAAATTAGGACACGGGTGAGGGTACAGTTTCGGGTGAGTGTCATGGTTAGGTTTCAGGTTAGGGTTAGGGTTAGGGAATAGAGAGGGATTAGGGTACAGGTTAGGGTACCGCTGCGGTTTAGTGTTAGCGTACGTTTGAGGGCACGAGTTAGTCTTGGTGTCCTGGTTAAGATTAGGGCACGGGTGAGGGTAAGGCTTCGGGTGAGGGTCAGGGCTAGGATTCGGGTTAGGGTTAGGGTTAGGGAATGGAGAGGGATTAGGGTACAGGTTAGGGTACGACAATGCTTAAGGGTTAGCGTACGTTTGAGGGCATGAGTTAGTGTTTGTGTACTGGTTAAGATTAAGGCATTGGTTAGGGTAGGGCATCGGAAGTGGGTCAGGTTTAGGGATGGGGTTAGGGTTAGGGTTAAGGAATGGGGAGGGATTAGGGTACAATTTAGGGTACGACAACGCTTAAGGTTTAGCGTACGTGTGAGGGCACGAGTTAGTGTTGGTGTCCTGCTTAAGATTAGGGCACGGGTGAGGGTTAGGCTTCGGGTGAGGGTCAGGGTTAGGATTCGGGTTAGGGTTAGGGTTAAGGAATGCAGAGGGATTAGGGTACAGCTTAGGGTACGACAGTGATTAAGGGTTAGCGTTCGTGTGAGGGCAAGGGTTAGTGTTAATGTCCTGGTTAAGATTAGGGCACGGGTGAGTGTAAGGCTTCAGGTGAGGGTCAGGGTTAGGATTCGGGTTTGGGTTAGGGTTAGGGAATGGGGAGGGTTTAGGGTACAGTTTAGGGTACGACAACGATTAATGTTTAGCGTACGTGTGAGGGCACATGTTAGTGTTGGTGTCCTGGTTAAGATTAGGGCACGGGTGAGGGTAAGGTTTCGGGTGAGAGTCAGGGATAGAATTCGGGTTAGGGTAAGGGTTAGGGAATGGGGAGATATTAGGGCACAGTTTAGGGTACGAAAGCAATTAACGGTTAGCGTACGTGTGAGGGCACGAGTTAGTGTTGGTGTCCTGGTTAAGAATAGGGTTAGGGTTAGGGTTAGGGTTAGGGTTAGGGTTAGGGTTAGTGTTAGGGTGAGGGTCAGGGTTAGGATTCGGGTTAGGTTTAGGGTTAGGGAATGGAGACGGATTAGGGTACAGGTTAGGGTACGACAATGCTTAAGGGTTAGCGTAAGTGTGAGGGCACGAGTTAGTGTTGGTGTACTGGTTAAGACAACGGCACCGATGAGGGTAAGGCCTCGGAAAAGGGTCACGTTCAGGGTTTCGCTTAGGGTTAGGGTTAGGGAATGGGGAGGGATTAGGGTACAGGATAGGGTATGACAATGCTTAAGGGTTAGCGTACGTTAGAGGGCATGAGTTAGTGTTTGTGTCCTGGTTAAGATTAGGGCATTGGTTAGGGTAGGGCATCGGAAGTGGGTCAGGTTTAGGGCTGGGGTTAGGGTTAGGGTTAAGGAATGGGGAGGGATTAGGGTACAATTTAGGGTACGACAACGCTTAAGGTTTAGCGTACTTGTGAGGGCACGAGTTAGTGTTGGTGTCCTGGTTAAGATTAGGGCACGGGTGAGGGTAAGGCTTCGGGTGAGGGTCAGGGTTAGGATTCGGGTTAGGGTTAGGGTTAAGGAATGCAGAGGGATTAGGGTACAGCTTAGGGTACGACCGTGCTTAAGGGTTAGCGTAAGTGTGAGGGCACGAGTTAGTGTTGGTGTACTGGTTAAGACAACGGCACCGATGAGAGTAAGGCCTCGGAAAAGGGTCACGTTCAGGGTTTCGCTTAGGGTTAGGGTTAAGGAATGGGGAGGGATTAGGGTACAGGATAGGGTACGACAATGCTTATTGGTTAGCGTACGTTTGAGGGCATGAGTTAGTGTTTGTGTACTGGTTAAGATTAGGGCATTGGTTAGGGTAGGGCATCGGAAGCGGGTCAGGTTTAGGGATGGGGTTAGGGTTAGGGTTAAGGAATGGGGAGGGATTAGGGTACAATTTAGGGTACGACAACGCTTAAGGTTTAGCGTACGTGTGAGGGCACGAGTTAGTGTTGGTGTCCTGGTTAAGATTAGGGCATGGGTGAGGGTAAGGCTTCGGGTGAGGGTCAGGGTTAGGATTCGGGTTAGGGTTAGGGTTAAGGAATGCAGAGGGATTAGGGTACAGCTTAGGGTACGACAGTGCTTAAGGGTTAGTGTTCGTGTGAGGGCAAGGTTTAGTGTTAGTGTCCTGGTTAAGATTAGGGCACGGGTGAGGGTAAGGCTTCAGGTGAGGGTCAGGGTTAGGATTCGGGTTAGGGTTAGGGTTAGGGAATGGGGAGGGATTAGGGTACAGTTTAGGGTACGACAACGATTAAGGGTTAGCGTACGTGTGAGGGCACAAGTTAGTGTTGGTGTCCTGGTTAAGATTAGGGCACGCGTGAGGTTAAGGTTTCGGGTGAGGGACAGGGATAGAATTCGGGTTAGGGTTAGGTTTAGGGAATGGGGAGATATTAGGGCACAGTTTAGGGTACCACAACGCTTAAGGTTTAGCGTACGTGTGAGGTCACTAGTTAGTGTTAGTGTACTGCTTACGATTAGGGCATGGGTGAGGGTAAGGCCTCGGAAGAGGGTCATGTTAAGGGTTAGGGTTAGGGTTAGGGTTAGGGAATGGGGATTGATTAGGGTACAGGTTAGGGTACGGCAATGGCTTAGGGTTGGCGTACGGTAGAGTGCATGGGTTAGTGTTGATGTACTGGTTAAAATTAGGACACGGGTGAGGGTAAAGTTTCGGGTGAGTGTCATGGTTAGGTTTCAGGTTAGGGTTAGGGTTAGGGAATGGAGAGGGATTAGGGTACAGGTTAGGGTACGGCTGCGGTTTAGTGTTAGCGTACGTTTGAGGGCACGAGTTAGTCTTGGTGTCCTGGTTAAGATTAGGGCACGGGTGAGGGTAAGGCTTCGGGTGAGGGTCAGGGTTAGGATTCGCGTTAGGGTTAGGGTTAGGGAATGGAGAGGGATTAGGGTACAGGTTAGGGTACGACAATGCTTAAGGGTTAGCGTAAGTGTGAGGGCACGAGTTAGTGTTGGTGTACTGGTTAAGACAACGGCACCGATGAGGGTAAGGCCTCGGAAAAGGGTCACGTTCAGGGTTTCGCTTAGGGTTAGGGTTAGGGAATGGGGAGGGATTAGGGTACAGGATAGGGTACGACAATGCTTAAGGGTTAGCGTACGTTTGAGGGCATGAGTTAGTGTTTGTGTACTGGTTAAGATTAGGGCATTGGTTAGGGTAGGGCATCGGAAGTGGGTCAGGTTTAGGGATGGGGTTAGGGTTAGGGTTAAGGAATGGGGAGGGATTAGGGTACAATTTAGGGTACGACAACGCTTAAGGTTTAGCGTACGTGTGAGGGCACGAGTTAGTGTTGGTGTCCTGGTTAAGATTAGGGCACGGGTGAGGGTAAGGCTTCGGGTGAGGGTCAGGGTTAGGATTCGGGTTAGGGTTAGGGTTAAGGAATGCAGAGGGATTAGGGTACAGCTTAGGGTACGACAGTGCTTAAGGGTTAGCGTAAGTGTGAGGGCACGAGTTAGTGTTGGTGTACTGGTTAAGACAACGGCACCGATGAGAGTAAGGCCTCGGAAAAGGGTCACGTTCAGGGTTTCGCTTAGGGTTAGGGTTAAGGAATGGTGAGGGATTAGGGTACAGGATAGGGTACGACAATGCTTATTGGTTAGCGTACGTTTGAGGGCATGAGTTAGTGTTTGTGTACTGGTTAAGATTAGGGCATTGGTTAGGGTAGGGCATCGGAAGTGGGTCAGGTTTAGGGATGGGGTTAGGGTTAGGGTTAAGGAATGGGGAGGGATTAGGGTACAATTTAGGGTACGACAACGCTTAAGGTTTAGCGTACGTGTGAGGGCACGAGTTAGTGTTGGTGGCCTGGTTAAGATTAGGGCATGGGTGAGGGTAAGGCTTCGGGTGAGGGTCAGGTTTAGGATTCGGGTTAGGGTTAGGGTTAAGGAATGCAGAGGGATTAGGGTACAGCTTAGGGTACGACAGTGCTTAAGGGTTAGTGTTCGTGTGAGGGCAAGGTTTAGTGTTAGTGTCCTGGTTAAGATTAGGGCACGGGTGAGGGTAAGGCTTAAGGTGAGGGTCAGGGTTAGGATTCGGGTTAGGGTTAGGGTTAGGGAATGGGGAGGGATTAGGGTACAGTTTAGGGTACGACAACGATTAAGAGTTAGCGTACGTGTGAGGGCACAAGTTAGTGTTGGTGTCCTGGTTAAGATTAGGGCACGCGTGAGGGTAAGGTTTCGGGTGAGGGTCAGGGATAGAATTCGGGTTAGGGTTAGGGTTAAGGAATGCAGAGGGATTAGGGTACAGCTTATGGTACGACAGTGCTTAAGGGTTAGTGTTCGTGTGAGGGCAAGGTTTAGTGTTAGTGTCCTGGTTAAGATTAGGGCACGGGTGAGGGTAAGGCTTCAGGTGAGGGTCAGGGTTAGGATTCGGGTTAGTGTTAGGGTTAGGGAATGGGGAGATATTAGGGCACAGATTAGGGTACCACAACGCTTAAGTTTTAGCGTACGTGTGAGGTCACTAGTTAGTGTTAGTGTACTGCTTACGATTAGGGCACGGGTGAGGGTAAGGCCTCGGAAGAGGGTCACGTTAAGGGTTAGGGTTAGGGTTAGGGTTAGGGAATGGGGATTGTTTAGGGTACAGGTTAGGGTACGGCAATGGCTTAGGGTTGGCGTACGTTAGAGGGCATGGGTTAGTGTTGATGTACTGGTTAAAATTAGGACACGGGTGAGGGTAAAGTTTCGGGTGAGTGTCATGGTTAGGTTTCAGGTTAGGGTTAGGGTTAGGGAATGGAGAGGGATTAGGTACAGGTTAGGGTACCGCTGCGGTTTAGTGTTAGCGTACGTGTGAGGGCACGAGTTAGTCTTGGTGTCCTGGTTAAGATTAGGGCACGGGTGAGGGTAAGGCTTCAGGTGAGGGTCAGGGTTAGGATTCGGGTTAGGGTTAGGGTTAGGGAATGGAGAGGGATTAGGGTACAGGTTAGGCTACGACAATGCTTAAGGTTTAGCGTAAGTGTGAGGGCACGAGTTAGTGTTGGTGTACTGGTTAAGACAACGGCACCGATGAGGGTAAGGCCTCGGAAAAGGGTCACGTTCAGGGTTTCGCTTAGGGTTAGGGTTAGGGAATGGGGAGGGATTAGGGTACAGGATAGGGTACGACAATGCTTAAGTGTTAGCGTACATTTGAGGGCATGAGTTAGTGTTTTTGTACTGGTTAAGATTAGGGCATTGGTTAGGGTAGGGCATCGGAAGTGGGTCAGGTTTAGGGTTGGGGTTAGGTTTAGGGTTAAGGAATGGGGAGGGATTAGGGTACAATTTAGGGTACGACAACGTTTAAGGTTTAGCGTACGTGTGAGGGCACGAGTTAGTGTTGGTGTCCTGGTTAAGATTAGGGAACGGGTGAGGGTAAGGCTTCGGGTGAGGGTCAGGGTTAGGATTCGGGTTAGGGTTAGGGTTAAGGAATGCAGAGGGATTAGGGTACAGCTTAGCGTACGACAGTGCTTAAGGGTTAGCGTTCGTGTGAGGGCAAGGGTTAGTGTTAGTGTCCTGCTTAAGATTAGGGCACGGGTGAGGGTAAGGCTTCAGGTGAGGGTCAGGGTTAGGATTCGGGTTAGGGTTAGGGTTAGGGAATGGGGAGGGATTAGGGTACAGTTTAGGGTATGACAACGATTAAGGGTTAGCGTACGTGTGAGGGCACAAGTTAGTGTTGGTGTCCTGGTTAAGATTAGGGCACGGGTGAGGGTAAGGTTTCGGGTGAGGGTCAGGGATAGAATTCGGATTAGGGTAAGGGTTAGGGAATGGGGAGATATTAGGGCACAGTTTAGGGTACCACAACGCTTAAGGTTTAGCGTACGTGTGAGGTCACTAGTTAGTGTTAGTGTACTGCTTACGATTAGGGCACGGGTGAGGGTAAGGCCTCGGAAGAGGGTCACGTTAAGGGTTAGGGTTAGGGTTAGGGTTAGGGAATGGGGATTGATTAGGGTACAGGTTAGGGTACGGCAATGGCTTAGGGTTGGCGTACGTTAGAGGGCATGGGTTAGTGTTGATGTACTGGTTAAAATTAGGACACGGGTGAGGGTACAGTTTCGGGTGAGTGTCATGGTTAGGTTTCAGGTTAGGGTTAGGGTTAGGGAATAGAGAGGGATTAGGGTACAGGTTAGGGTACCGCTGCGGTTTAGTGTTAGCGTACGTTTGAGGGCACGAGTTAGTCTTGGTGTCCTGGTTAAGATTAGGGCACGGGTGAGGGTAAGGCTTCGGGTGAGGGTCAGGGCTAGGATTCGGGTTAGGGTTAGGGTTAGGGAATGGAGAGGGATTAGGGTACAGGTTAGGGTACGACAATGCTTAAGGGTTAGCGTACGTTTGAGGGCATGAGTTAGTGTTTGTGTACTGGTTAAGATTAAGGCATTGGTTAGGGTAGGGCATCGGAAGTGGGTCAGGTTTAGGGATGGGGTTAGGGTTAGGGTTAAGGAATGGGGAGGGATTAGGGTACAATTTAGGGTACGACAACGCTTAAGGTTTAGCGTACGTGTGAGGGCACGAGTTAGTGTTGGTGTCCTGCTTAAGATTAGGGCACGGGTGAGGGTTAGGCTTCGGGTGAGGGTCAGGGTTAGGATTCGGGTTAGGGTTAGGGTTAAGGAATGCAGAGGGATTAGGGTACAGCTTAGGGTACGACAGTGATTAAGGGTTAGCGTTCGTGTGAGGGCAAGGGTTAGTGTTAATGTCCTGGTTAAGATTAGGGCACGGGTGAGTGTAAGGCTTCAGGTGAGGGTCAGGGTTAGGATTCGGGTTTGGGTTAGGGTTAGGGAATGGGGAGGGTTTAGGGTACAGTTTAGGGTACGACAACGATTAATGTTTAGCGTACGTGTGAGGGCACATGTTAGTGTTGGTGTCCTGGTTAAGATTAGGGCACGGGTGAGGGTAAGGTTTCGGGTGAGAGTCAGGGATAGAATTCGGGTTAGGGTAAGGGTTAGGGAATGGGGAGATATTAGGGCACAGTTTAGGGTACGAAAGCAATTAACTGTTAGCGTACGTGTGAGGGCACGAGTTAGTGTTGGTGTCCTGGTTAAGAATAGGGTTAGGGTTAGGGTTAGGGTTAGGGTTAGGGTTAGGGTTAGTGTTAGGGTGAGGGTCAGGGTTAGGATTCGGGTTAGGTTTAGGGTTAGGGAATGGAGACGGATTAGGGTACAGGTTAGGGTACGACAATGCTTAAGGGTTAGCGTAAGTGTGAGGGCACGAGTTAGTGTTGGTGTACTGGTTAAGACAACGGCACCGATGAGGGTAAGGCCTCGGAAAAGGGTCACGTTCAGGGTTTCGCTTAGGGTTAGGGTTAGGGAATGGGGAGGGATTAGGGTACAGGATAGGGTATGACAATGCTTAAGGGTTAGCGTACGTTAGAGGGCATGAGTTAGTGTTTGTGTCCTGGTTAAGATTAGGGCATTGGTTAGGGTAGGGCATCGGAAGTGGGTCAGGTTTAGGGCTGGGGTTAGGGTTAGGGTTAAGGAATGGGGAGGGATTAGGGTACAATTTAGGGTACGACAACGCTTAAGGTTTAGCGTACTTGTGAGGGCACGAGTTAGTGTTGGTGTCCTGGTTAAGATTAGGGCACGGGTGAGGGTAAGGCTTCGGGTGAGGGTCAGGGTTAGGATTCGGGTTAGGGTTAGGGTTAAGGAATGCAGAGGGATTAGGGTACAGCTTAGGGTACGACCGTGCTTAAGGGTTAGCGTAAGTGTGAGGGCACGAGTTAGTGTTGGTGTACTGGTTAAGACAACGGCACCGATGAGAGTAAGGCCTCGGAAAAGGGTCACGTTCAGGGTTTCGCTTAGGGTTAGGGTTAAGGAATGGGGAGGGATTAGGGTACAGGATAGGGTACGACAATGCTTATTGGTTAGCGTACGTTTGAGGGCATGAGTTAGTGTTTGTGTACTGGTTAAGATTAGGGCATTGGTTAGGGTAGGACATCGGAAGCGGGTCAGGTTTAGGGATGGGGTTAGGGTTAGGGTTAAGGAATGGGGAGGGATTAGGGTACAATTTAGGGTACGACAACGCTTAAGGTTTAGCGTACGTGTGAGGGCACGAGTTAGTGTTGGTGTCCTGGTTAAGATTAGGGCACGGGTGAGGGTAAGGCTTCGGGTGAGGGTCAGGGTTAGGATTCGGGTTAGGGTTAGGGTTAAGGAATGCAGAGGGATTAGGGTACAGCTTAGGGTACGACAGTGCTTAAGGGTTAGCGTAAGTGTGAGGGCACGAGTTAGTGTTGGTGTACTGGTTAAGACAACGGCACCGATGAGAGTAAGGCCTCGGAAAAGGGTCACGTTCAGGGTTTCGCTTAGGGTTAGGGTTAAGGAATGGTGAGGGATTAGGGTACAGGATAGGGTACGACAATGCTTATTGGTTAGCGTACGTTTGAGGGCATGAGTTAGTGTTTGTGTACTGGTTAAGATTAGGGCATTGGTTAGGGTAGGGCATCGGAAGTGGGTCAGGTTTAGGGATGGGGTTAGGGTTAGGGTTAAGGAATGGGGAGGGATTAGGGTACAATTTAGGGTACGACAACGCTTAAGGTTTAGCGTACGTGTGAGGGCACGAGTTAGTGTTGGTGGCCTGGTTAAGATTAGGGCATGGGTGAGGGTAAGGCTTCGGGTGAGGGTCAGGTTTAGGATTCGGGTTAGGGTTAGGGTTAAGGAATGCAGAGGGATTAGGGTACAGCTTAGGGTACGACAGTGCTTAAGGGTTAGTGTTCGTGTGAGGGCAAGGTTTAGTGTTAGTGTCCTGGTTAAGATTAGGGCACGGGTGAGGGTAAGGCTTAAGGTGAGGGTCAGGGTTAGGATTCGGGTTAGGGTTAGGGTTAGGGAATGGGGAGGGATTAGGGTACAGTTTAGGGTACGACAACGATTAAGAGTTAGCGTACGTGTGAGGGCACAAGTTAGTGTTGGTGTCCTGGTTAAGATTAGGGCACGCGTGAGGGTAAGGTTTCGGGTGAGGGTCAGGGATAGAATTCGGGTTAGGGTTAGGGTTAAGGAATGCAGAGGGATTAGGGTACAGCTTATGGTACGACAGTGCTTAAGGGTTAGTGTTCGTGTGAGGGCAAGGTTTAGTGTTAGTGTCCTGGTTAAGATTAGGGCACGGGTGAGGGTAAGGCTTCAGGTGAGGGTCAGGGTTAGGATTCGGGTTAGTGTTAGGGTTAGGGAATGGGGAGATATTAGGGCACAGATTAGGGTACCACAACGCTTAAGTTTTAGCGTACGTGTGAGGTCACTAGTTAGTGTTAGTGTACTGCTTACGATTAGGGCACGGGTGAGGGTAAGGCCTCGGAAGAGGGTCACGTTAAGGGTTAGGGTTAGGGTTAGGGTTAGGGAATGGGGATTGTTTAGGGTACAGGTTAGGGTACGGCAATGGCTTAGGGTTGGCGTACGTTAGAGGGCATGGGTTAGTGTTGATGTACTGGTTAAAATTAGGACACGGGTGAGGGTAAAGTTTCGGGTGAGTGTCATGGTTAGGTTTCAGGTTAGGGTTAGGGTTAGGGAATGGAGAGGGATTAGGTACAGGTTAGGGTACCGCTGCGGTTTAGTGTTAGCGTACGTGTGAGGGCACGAGTTAGTCTTGGTGTCCTGGTTAAGATTAGGGCACGGGTGAGGGTAAGGCTTCAGGTGAGGGTCAGGGTTAGGATTCGGGTTAGGGTTAGGGTTAGGGAATGGAGAGGGATTAGGGTACAGGTTAGGCTACGACAATGCTTAAGGTTTAGCGTAAGTGTGAGGGCACGAGTTAGTGTTGGTGTACTGGTTAAGACAACGGCACCGATGAGGGTAAGGCCTCGGAAAAGGGTCACGTTCAGGGTTTCGCTTAGGGTTAGGGTTAGGGAATGGGGAGGGATTAGGGTACAGGATAGGGTACGACAATGCTTAAGGGTTAGCGTACGTTTGAGGGCATGAGTTAGTGTTTGTGTACTGGTTAAGTTTAAGGCATTGGTTAGGGTAGGGCATCGGAAGTGGGTCAGGTTTAGGGATGGGGTTAGGGTTAGGGTTAAGGAATGGGGAGGGATTAGGGTACAATTTAGGGAACGACAACGCTTAAGGTTTAGCGTACGTGTGAGGGCACGAGTTAGTGTTGGTATCCTGGTTAAGATTAGGGCACGGGTGAGGGTAAGGCTTCGGGTGAGGGTCAGGGTTAGGATTCGGGTTAGGGTTAGGGTTAAGGAATGCAGAGGGATTAGGGTACAGCTTAGGGTACGACAGTGCTTAAGGGTTAGCGTTCGTGTGAGGGCAAGGGTTAGTGTTAGTGTCCTGGTTAAGATTAGGGCACGGGTGAGGGTAAGGCTTCAGGTGAGGGTCAGGGTTAGGATTCGGGTTAGGGTTAGGGTTAGGGAATGGGGAGGGATTAGGGTACTGTTTAGGGTACGACAACGATTAAGGGTTAGCGTACGTGTGAGGGCACAAGTTAGTGTTGGTGTCCTGGTTTAGATTAGGGCGCGTGTGAGGGTAAGGTTTCGGGTGAGGGTCAGGGATAGGATTCGGGTTAGGGTTAGGGTTAGGGAATGGGGAGATATTAGGGCACAGTTTAGGGTACCTAAACGCTTAAGGTTTAGCGTACGTGTGAGGTCACTAGTTAGTGTTAGTGTACTGCTTACGATTAGGGCACGGGTAAGGGTAAGGCCTCGGAAGAGGGTCACGTTAAGGGTTAGGGTTAGGGTTAGGGTTAGGGAATGGGGATTGATTAGGGTACAGGTTAGGGTACGGCAATGGCTTAGGGTTGACGTACGTTAGAGGGCATGGGTTAGTGTTGATGTACTGGTTAAAATTAGGACACGGGTGAGGGTAAAGTTTCGGGTGAGTTTCATGGTTAGGTTTCAGGTTAGGGTTAGTGTTAGGGAATGGACAGGGATTAGGGTACAGGTTAGGGTACCGCTGCGGTTTAGTGTTAGCGTACGTTTGAGGGCACGAGTTAGTCTTGGTGTCCTGGTTAAGATTAGGGCACGGGTGATGGTAAGGCTTCGGGTGAGGGTCAGGGTTAGGATTCGGGTTAGGGTTAGGGTTAGGGAATGGAGAGGGATTAGGGTACAGGTTAGGGTACGACAATGCTTAAGGGTTAGCGTAAGTGTGAGGGCACGAGTTAGTGTTGGTGTACTGGTTAAGACAACGGCACCGATGAGGGTAAGGCCTCGGAAAAGGGTCACGTTCAGGTTTTCGCTTAGGATTAGGGTTAGGGAATGGGGAGGGATTAGGGTACAGGATAGGGTACGACAATGCTTAAGGGTTAGCGTACGTTTGAGGGCATGAGTTAGTGTTTGTGTCCTGGTTAAGATTAGGGCATTGGTGAGGGTAGGGCATTTGAAGTGGGTCAGGTTTAGGGATGGGGTTAGGGTTAGGGTTAAGGAATGGGGAGGGATTAGGGTACAATTTAGGGTACGACAACGCTTAAGGTTTAGCGTACGTGTGAGGGCATGAGTTAGTGTTGGTGTCCTGGTTAAGATTAGGGCACGGGTGAGGGTAAGGCTTCAGGTGAGGGTCAGGGTTAGGATTCGGGTTAGGGTTAGGGTTAGGGAATGGGGAGGGATTAGGGTACAGTTTAGGGTACGAAAACGATTAAGGGTTAGCGTACGTGTGAGGACACAAGTTAGTGTTGGTGTCCTGGTTAAGATTAGGGCACGTGTGAGGGTAAGGTTTCGGGTGAGGGTCAGGGATAGAATTCGGGTTAGGGTTAGGGTTAGGGAATGGGGAGATATTAGGGCACAGTTTAGGGTACCACAACGCTTAAGGTTTAGCGTACGTGTGAGGTCACTAGTTAGTGTTAGTGTACTGTTTACGATTAGGGCACGGGTGAGGGTAAGGCCTCGAAAGAGGGTCACGATAAGGGTTAGGGTTAGGGTTAGGGTTAGGGAATGGGGATTGATTAGGGTACAGGTTAGGGTACGGCAATGGCTTAGGGTTGACGTACGTTAGAGGGCATGGGTTAGTGTTGATGTACTGGTTAAAATTAGGACACGGGTGAGGGTAAAGTTTCGGGTGAGTGTCATGGTTAGGTTTCAGGTTAGGGTTAGGGTTAGGGAATGGAGAGGGATTAGGGTACAGGTTAGGGTACCGCTGCGGTTTAGTGTTAGCGTACGTTTGAGGGCACGAGTTAGTCTTGGTGTCCTGGTTAAGATTAGGGCACGGGTGAGGGTAAGGCTTCGGGTGAGGGTCAGGGTTAGGATTCGGGTTAGGGTTAGGGTTAGGGAATGGAGAGGGATTAGGGTACAGGTTAGGGTACGACAATGCTTAAGGTTTAGCGTAAGTGTGAGGGCACGAGTTAGTGTTGGTGTACTGGTTAAGACAACGGCACCGATGAGGGTAAGGCCTCGGAAAAGGGTCACGTTCAGGGTTTCGCTTAGGGTTAGGGTTAGGGAATGGGGAGGGATTAGGGTACAGGATAGGGTACGACAATGCTTAAGGGTTAGCGTACGTTTGAGGGCATGAGTTAGTGTTTGTGTCCTGGTTAAGATTAGGGCATTGGTTAGGGTAGGGCATCGGAAGTGGGTCAGGTTTAGGGATGGGGTTAGGGTTAGGGTTAAGGAATGGGGAGGGATTAGGGTACAATGTAGGGTACGACAACGCTTAAGGTTTAGCGTACGTGTGAGGGCACGAGTTAGTGTTGGTGTCCTGGTTAAGATTAGGGCACGGGTGAGGGTAAGGCTTCGGGTGAGGGTCAGGGTTAGGATTCGGGTTAGGGTTAGGGTTAAGGAATGCAGAGGGATTAGGGTACAGCTTAGGGTACGACAGTGCTTAAGGGTTAGCGTTCGTGTGAGGGCAAGTGTTAGTGTTAGTGTCCTGTTTAAGATTAGGGCACGGGTGAGGGTAAGGCTTCAGGTGAGGGTCAGGGTTAGGATTCGGGTTAGGGTTAGGGTTAGGGAATGGGGAGGGATTAGGGTACAGTTTAGGGTATGACAACGATTAAGTGTTAGCGTACGTGTGAGGGCACAAGTTAGTGTTGGTGTCCTGGTTAAGATTAGGGCACGGGTGAGGGTAAGGTTTCGGGTGAGGGTCAGGGATAGAATTCGGGTTAGGGTTAGGGTTAGGGAATGGGGAGATATTAGGGCACAGTTTAGGGTACCACAACGCTTAAGGTTTAGCGTACGTGTGAGGTAACTAGTTAGTGTTAGTGTACTGCTTACGATTAGGGCACGGGTGAGGGTAAGGCCTCGGAAGAGGGTCACGTTAAGGGTTAGGGTTAGGGCTAAGGTTAGGGAATGGGGATTGATTAGGGTACAGGATAGGGTATGGCAATGGCTTAGGGTTGGCGTACGTTAGAGGGCATGGGTTAGTGTTGATGTACTGGTTAAAATTAGGACACGGGTGAGGGTAAAGTTGCGGGTGAGTGTCATGGTTAGGTTTCAGGTTAGGGTTAGGGTTAGGGAATGGAGAGGAATTAGGGTACAGGTTAGGGTACCGCTGCGGTTTAGTGTTAGCGTACGTTTGAGGACACGAGTTAGTCTTGGTGTCCTGGTTAAGATTTGGGCACGGGTGAGGGTAAGGCTTCGGGTGAGGGTCATGGTTAGGATTCGGGTTAGGGTTAGGGTTAGGGAATGGAGAGGGATTAGGGTACAGGTTAGGGTACGACAATGCTTAAGGGTTAGCGTAAGTGTGAGGGCACGAGTTAGTGTTGGTGTACTGGTTAAGACAACGGCACCGATGAGAGTAAGGCCTCGGAAAAGGGTCACGTTCAGGGTTTCGCTTAGGGTTAGGGTTAATGAATGGGGAGGGATTAGGGTACAGGATAGGGTACGACAATGCTTATTGGTTAGCGTACGTTTGAGGGCATGAGTTAGTGTTTGTGTACTGGTTAAGATTAGGGCATTGGTTAGGGTAGGGCATCGGAAGTGGGTCAGGTTTAGGGATGGGGTTAGGGTTAGGGTTAAGGAATGGGGAGGGATTAGGGTACAATTTAGGGTACGACAACGCTTAAGGTTTAGCGTACGTGTGAGGGCACGAGTTAGTGTTGGTGTACTGGTTAAGATTAGGGCACGGGTGAGGGTAAGGCTTCGGGTGAGGTTCAGGGTTAGGATTCGGGTTAGGGTTAGGGTTAAGGAATGCAGAGGGATTAGGGTACAGCTTAGGGTACGACAGTGCTTAAGGGTTAGCGTAAGTGTGAGGGCACGAGTTAGTGTTGGTGTACTGGTTAAGACAACGGCACCGATGAGGGTAAGGCCTCGGAAAAGGGTCACGTTCAGGGTTTCGCTTAGGGTTAGGGTTAGGGAATGGGGAGGGATTAGGGTACAGGATAGGGTACGACAATGCTTAAGAGTTAGCGTACGTTTGAGGGCATGAGTTAGTGTTTGTGTACTGGTTAAGATTAGGGCATTGGTTAGGGTAGGGCATCGGAAGTGGGTCAGGTATAGGGATGGGTTTAGGGTTAGGGTTAAGGAATGGGGAGGGATTAGGGTACAATTTAGGGTACGACAACGCTTAAGGTTTAGCATACGTGTGAGGGCACGAGTTAGTGTTGGTGTCCTGGTTAAGATTAGGGCACGGGTGAGGGTAAGGCTTCGGATGAGGGTCAGGGTTAGGATTCGGGTTAGGGTTAGGGTTAAGGAATGCAGAGGGATTAGGGTACAGCTTAGGGTACGACAGTTCTTAAGGGTTAGCGTAAGTGTGAGGGCACGAGTTAGTGTTGGTGTACTGGTTAAGACAACGGCACCGATGAGGGTAAGGCCTCGGAAAAGGGTCACGTTCAGGGTTTCGCTTAGGGTTAGGGTTAGGGAATGGGGAGGGATTAGGGTACAGGATAGGGTACGACAATGCTTAAGTGTTAGCGTACATTTGAGGGCATGAGTTAGTGTTTTTGTACTGGTTAAGATTAGGGCATTGGTTAGGGTAGGGCATCGGAAGTGGGTCAGGTTTAGGGTTGGGGTTAGGTTTAGGGTTAAGGAATGGGGAGGGATTAGGGTACAATTTAGGGTACGACAACGTTTAAGGTTTAGCGTACGTGTGAGGGCACGAGTTAGTGTTGGTGTCCTGGTTAAGATTAGGGAACGGGTGAGGGTAAGGCTTCGGGTGAGGGTCAGGGTTAGGATTCGGGTTAGGGTTAGGGTTAAGGAATGCAGAGGGATTAGGGTACAGCTTAGCGTACGACAGTGCTTAAGGGTTAGCGTTCGTGTGAGGGCAAGGGTTAGTGTTAGTGTCCTGCTTAAGATTAGGGCACGGGTGAGGGTAAGGCTTCAGGTGAGGGTCAGGGTTAGGATTCGGGTTAGGGTTAGGGTTAGGGAATGGGGAGGGATTAGGGTACAGTTTAGGGTATGACAACGATTAAGGGTTAGCGTACGTGTGAGGGCACAAGTTAGTGTTGGTGTCCTGGTTAAGATTAGGGCACGGGTGAGGGTAAGGTTTCGGGTGAGGGTCAGGGATAGAATTCGGATTAGGGTAAGGGTTAGGGAATGGGGAGATATTAGGGCACAGTTTAGGGTACCACAACGCTTAAGGTTTAGCGTACGTGTGAGGTCACTAGTTAGTGTTAGTGTACTGCTTACGATTAGGGCACGGGTGAGGGTAAGGCCTCGGAAGAGGGTCACGTTAAGGGTTAGGGTTAGGGTTAGGGTTAGGGAATGGGGATTGATTAGGGTACAGGTTAGGGTACGGCAATGGCTTAGGGTTGGCGTACGTTAGAGGGCATGGGTTAGTGTTGATGTACTGGTTAAAATTAGGACACGGGTGAGGGTACAGTTTCGGGTGAGTGTCATGGTTAGGTTTCAGGTTAGGGTTAGGGTTAGGGAATAGAGAGGGATTAGGGTACAGGTTAGGGTACCGCTGCGGTTTAGTGTTAGCGTACGTTTGAGGGCACGAGTTAGTCTTGGTGTCCTGGTTAAGATTAGGGCACGGGTGAGGGTAAGGCTTCGGGTGAGGGTCAGGGCTAGGATTCGGGTTAGGATTAGGGTTAGGGAATGGAGAGGGATTAGGGTACAGGTTAGGGTACGACAATGCTTAAGGGTTAGCGTACGTTTGAGGGCATGAGTTAGTGTTTGTGTACTGGTTAAGATTAAGGCATTGGTTAGGGTAGGGCATCGGAAGTGGGTCAGGTTTAGGGATGGGGTTAGGGTTAGGGTTAAGGAATGGGGAGGGATTAGGGTACAATTTAGGGTACGACAACGCTTAAGGTTTAGCGTACGTGTGAGGGCACGAGTTAGTGTTGGTGTCCTGCTTAAGATTAGGGCACGGGTGAGGGTTAGGCTTCGGGTGAGGGTCAGGGTTAGGATTCGGGTTAGGGTTAGGGTTAAGGAATGCAGAGGGATTAGGGTACAGCTTATGGTACGACAGTGATTAAGGGTTAGCGTTCGTGTGAGGGCAAGGGTTAGTGTTAATGTCCTGGTTAAGATTAGGGCACGGGTGAGTGTAAGGCTTCAGGTGAGGGTCAGGGTTAGGATTCGGGTTTGGGTAGGGGTTAGGGAATGGGGAGGGTTTAGGGTACAGTTTAGGGTACGACAACGATTAATGTTTAGCGTACGTGTGAGGGCACATGTTAGTGTTGGTGTCCTGGTTAAGATTAGGGCACGGGTGAGGGTAAGGTTTCGGGTGAGAGTCAGGGATAGAATTCGGGTTAGGGTAAGGGTTAGGGAATGGGGAGATATTAGGGCACAGTTTAGGGTACGAAAGCAATTAACGGTTAGCGTACGTGTGAGGGCACGAGTTAGTGTTGGTGTCCTGGTTAAGAATAGGGTTAGGGTTAGGGTTAGGGTTAGGGTTAGGGTTAGGGTTAGTGTTAGGGTGAGGGTCAGGGTTAGGATTCGGGTTAGGTTTAGGGTTAGGGAATGGAGACGGATTAGGGTTAGGGTTAGGGTTAGGGTTAGGGAATGGGGAGATATTAGGGCACAGTTTAGGGTACCACAACGCTTAAGGTTTAGCGTACGTGTGAGGTCACTAGTTAGTGTTAGTGTACTGCTTACGATTAGGGCATGGGTGAGGGTAAGGCCTCGGAAGAGGGTCATGTTAAGGGTTAGGGTTAGGGTTAGGGTTAGGGAATGGGGATTGATTAGGGTACAGGTTAGGGTACGGCAATGGCTTAGGGTTGGCGTACGGTAGAGAGCATGGGTTAGTGTTGATGTACTGGTTAAAATTAGGACACGGGTGAGGGTAAAGTTTCGGGTGAGTGTCATGGTTAGGTTTCAGGTTAGGGTTAGGGTTAGGGAATGGAGAGGGATTAGGGTACAGGTTAGGGTACGGCTGCGGTTTAGTGTTAGCGTACGTTTGAGGGCACGAGTTAGTCTTGGTGTCCTGGTTAAGATTAGGGCACGGGTGAGGGTAAGGCTTCGGGTGAGGGTCAGGGTTAGGATTCGCGTTAGGGTTAGGGTTAGGGAATGGAGAGGGATTAGGGTACAGGTTAGGGTACGACAATGCTTAAGGGTTAGCGTAAGTGTGAGGGCACGAGTTAGTGTTGGTGTACTGGTTAAGACAACGGCACCGATGAGGGTAAGGCCTCGGAAAAGGGTCACGTTCAGGGTTTCGCTTAGGGTTAGGGTTAGGGAATGGGGAGGGATTAGGGTACAGGATAGGGTACGACAATGCTTAAGGGTTAGCGTACGTTTGAGGGCATGAGTTAGTGTTTGTGTACTGGTTAAGATTAGGGCATTGGTTAGGGTAGGGCATCGGAAGTGGGTCAGGTTTAGGGATGGGGTTAGGGTTAGGGTTAAGGAATGGGGAGGGATTAGGGTACAATTTAGGGTACGACAACGCTTAAGGTTTAGCGTACGTGTGAGGGCACGAGTTAGTGTTGGTGTCCTGGTTAAGATTAGGGCACGGGTGAGGGTAAGGCTTCGGGTGAGGGTCAGGGTTAGGATTCGGGTTAGGGTTAGGGTTAAGGAATGCAGAGGGATTAGGGTACAGCTTAGGGTACGACAGTGCTTAAGGGTTAGCGTAAGTGTGAGGGCACGAGTTAGTGTTGGTGTACTGGTTAAGACAACGGCACCGATGAGAGTAAGGCCTCGGAAAAGGGTCACGTTCAGGGTTTCGCTTAGGGTTAGGGTTAAGGAATGGTGAGGGATTAGGGTACAGGATAGGGTACGACAATGCTTATTGGTTAGCGTACGTTTGAGGGCATGAGTTAGTGTTTGTGTACTGGTTAAGATTAGGGCATTGGTTAGGGTAGGGCATCGGAAGTGGGTCAGGTTTAGGGATGGGGTTAGGGTTAGGGTTAAGGAATGGGGAGGGATTAGGGTACAATTTAGGGTACGACAACGCTTAAGGTTTAGCGTACGTGTGAGGGCACGAGTTAGTGTTGGTGGCCTGGTTAAGATTAGGGCATGGGTGAGGGTAAGGCTTCGGGTGAGGGTCAGGTTTAGGATTCGGGTTAGGGTTAGGGTTAAGGAATGCAGAGGGATTAGGGTACAGCTTAGGGTACGACAGTGCTTAAGGGTTAGTGTTCGTGTGAGGGCAAGGTTTAGTGTTAGTGTCCTGGTTAAGATTAGGGCACGGGTGAGGGTAAGGCTTAAGGTGAGGGTCAGGGTTAGGATTCGGGTTAGGGTTAGGGTTAGGGAATGGGGAGGGATTAGGGTACAGTTTAGGGTACGACAACGATTAAGAGTTAGCGTACGTGTGAGGGCACAAGTTAGTGTTGGTGTCCTGGTTAAGATTAGGGCACGCGTGAGGGTAAGGTTTCGGGTGAGGGTCAGGGATAGAATTCGGGTTAGGGTTAGGTTTAGGGAATGGTTAGATATTAGGGCACAGTTTAGGGTACCACAACGCTTAAGGTTTAGCGTACGTGTGAGGTCACTAGTTAGTGTTAGTGTACTGCTTACGATTAGGGCACGGGTGAGGGTAAGGCCTCGGAAGAGGGTCATGTTAAGGGTTAGGGTTAGGGTTAGGGTTAGGGAATGGGGATTGATTAGGGTACAGGTTAGGGTACGGCAATGGCTTAGGGTTGGCGTACGGTAGAGAGCATGGGTTAGTGTTGATGTACTGGTTAAAATTAGGACACGGGTGAGGGTAAAGTTTCGGGTGAGTGTCATGGTTAGGTTTCAGGTTAGGGTTAGGGTTAGGGAATGGAGAGGGATTAGGGTACAGGTTAGGGTACGGCTGCGGTTTAGTGTTAGCGTACGTTTGAGGGCACGAGTTAGTCTTGGTGTCCTGGTTAAGATTAGGGCACGGGTGAGGGTAAGGCTTCGGGTGAGGGTCAGGGTTAGGATTCGCGTTAGGGTTAGGGTTAGGGAATGGAGAGGGATTAGGGTACAGGTTAGGGTACGACAATGCTTAAGGGTTAGCGTAAGTGTGAGGGCACAAGTTAGTGTTGGTGTACTGGTTAAGACAACGGCACCGATGAGGGTAAGGCCTCGGAAAAGGGTCACCTTCAGGGTTTCGCTTAGGGTTAGGGTTAGGGAATGGGGAGGGATTAGGGTACAGGATAGGGTACGACAATGCTTAAGGGTTAGCGTACGTTTGAGGGCATGAGTTAGTGTTTGTGTACTGGTTAAGATTAGGGCATTGGTTAGGGTAGGGCATCGGAAGTGGGTCAGGTTTAGGGATGGGGTTAGGATTAGGGTTAAGGAATGGGGAGGGATTAGGGTACAATTTAGGGTACGACAACGCTTAAGGTTTAGCGTACGTGTGAGGGCACGAGTTAGTGTTGGTGTCCTGGTTAAGATTAGGGCACGGGTGAGGGTATGGCTTCGGGTGAGGGTCAGGGTTAGGATTCGGGTTAGGGTTAGGTTTAAGGAATGCAGAGGGATTACGGTACAGCTTAGGGTACGACAGTGCTTAAGGGTTAGCAATAGTGTGAGGGCACGAGTTAGTGTTGGTGTACTGGTTAAGACAACGGCACCGATGAGGGTAAGGCCTCGGAAAAGGGTCACGTTCAGGGTTTCGCTTAGGGTTAGGGTTAAGGAATGGGGAGGGATTAGGGTACAGGATAGGGTACGACAATGCTTATTCGTTAGCGTACGTTTGAGGGCATGAGTTAGTGTTTGTGTACTGGTTAAGATTAGGGCATTGGTTAGGGTAGGGCATCGGAAGTGGGTCAGGTTTAGGGATGGGGTTAGGGTTAGGGTTAAGGAATGGGGAGGGATTAGGGTACAATTTAGGGTACGACAACGCTTAAGGTTTAGCGTACGTGTGAGGGCACGAGTTAGTGTTGGTGTCCTGGTTAAGATTAGGGCATGGGTGAGGGTAAGGCTTCGGGTGAGGGTCAGGGTTAGGATTCGGGTTAGGGTTAGGGTTAAGGAATGCAGAGGGATTAGGGTACAGCTTATGGTACGACAGTGCTTAAGGGTTAGTGTTCGTGTGAGGGCAAGGTTTAGTGTTAGTGTCCTGGTTAAGATTAGGGCACGGGTGAGGGTAAGGCTTCAGGTGAGGGTCAGGGTTAGGATTCGGGTTAGGGTTAGGGTTAGGGAATGGGGAGGGATTAGGGTACAGTTTAGGGTACGACAACAATTAAGGGTTAGCGTACGTGTGAGGGCACAAGTTAGTGTTGGTGTCCTGGTTAAGATTAGGGCACGGGTGAGGGTAAGGTTTCGGGTGAGGGTCAGGGATAGAATTCGGGTTAGGGTTAGGGTTAGGGAATGGGGAGATATTAGGGCACAGATTAGGGTACCACAACGCTTAAGGTTTAGCGTACGTGTGAGGTCACTAGTTAGTGTTAGTGTACTGCTTACGATTAGGGCACGGGTGAGGGTAAGGCCTCGGAAGAGGGTCACGTTAAGGGTTAGGGTTAGGGTTAGGTTTAGGGAATGGGGATTGATTAGGGTACAGGTTAGGGTACGGCAATGGCTTAGGGTTGGCGTACGTTAGAGGGCATGGGTTAGTGTTGATGTACTGGTTAAAATTAGGACACGGGTGAGGGTAAAGTTTCGGGTGAGTGTCATGGTTAGGTTTCAGGTTAGGGTTAGGGTTAGGGAATGGAGAGGGATTAGGGTACAGGTTAGGGTACCGCTGCGGTTTAGTGTTAGCGTACGTGTGAGGGCACAAGTTAGTCTTGGTGTCCTGGTTAAGATTAGGGCACGGGTGAGGGTAAGGCTTCAGGTGAGGGTCAGGGTTAGGATTCGGGTTAGGGTTAGGGTTAGGGAATGGAGAGGTATTAGGGTACAGGTTAGGCTACGACAATGCTTAAGGGTTTGCGTAAGTGTGAGGGCACGAGTTAGTGTTGGTGTACTGGTTAAGACAACGGCACCGATGAGGGTAAGGCCTCGGAAAAGGGTCACGTTCAGGGTTTCGCTTAGGGTTAGGGTTAGGGAATGGGGAGGGATTAGGGTACAGGATAGGGTACGACAATGCTTAAGGGTTAGCGTACGTTTGAGGGCATGAGTTAGTGTTTGTGTACTGGTTAAGTTTAGGGCATTGGTTAGGGTAGGGCATCGGAAGTGGGTCAGGTTTAGGGATGGGGTTAGGGTTAGGGTTAAGGAATGGGGAGGGATTAGGGTACAATTTAGGGAACGACAACGCTTAAGTTTTAGCGTACGTGTGAGGGCACGAGTTAGTGTTGGTATCCTGGTTAAGATTAGGGCACGGGTGAGGGTAAGGCTTCGGGTGAGGGTCAGGGTTAGGATTCGGGTTAGGGTTAGGGTTAAGGAATGCAGAGGGATTAGGGTACAGCTTAGGGTACGACAGTGCTTAAGGGTTAGCGTTCGTGTGAGGGCAAGGGTTAGTGTTAGTGTCCTGGTTAAGATTAGGGCACGGGTGAGGGTAAGGCTTCAGGTGAGGGTCAGGGTTAGGATTCGGGTTAGGGTTAGGGTTAGGGAATGGGGAGGGATTAGGGTACTGTTTAGGGTACGACAACGATTAAGGGTTAGCGTACGTGTGAGGGCACAAGTTAGTGTTGGTGTCCTGGTTAAGATTAGGGCGCGTGTGAGGGTAAGGTTCCGGGTGAGGGTCAGGGATAGGAGTCGGGTTAGGGTTAGGGTTAGGGAATGGGGAGATATTAGGGCACAGTTTAGGGTACCTAAACGCTTAAGGTTTAGCGTACGTGTGAGGTCACTAGTTAGTGTTAGTGTACTGCTTACGATTAGGGCACGGGTAAGGGTAAGGCCTCGGAAGAGGGTCACGTTAAGGGTTAGGGTTAGGGTTAGGGTTAGGGAATGGGGATTGATTAGGGTACAGGTTAGGGTACGGCAATGGCTTAGGGTTGACGTACGTTAGAGGGCATGGGTTAGTGTTGATGTACTGGTTAAAATTAGGACACGGGTGAGGGTAAAGTTTCGGGTGAGTTTCATGGTTAGGTTTCAAGTTAGGGTTAGTGTTAGGGAATGGACAGGGATTAGGGTACAGGTTAGGGTACCGCTGCGGTTTAGTGTTAGCGTACGTTTGAGGGCACAAGTTAGTCTTGGTGTCCTGGTTAAGATTAGGGCACGGGTGAGGGTAAGGCTTCGGGTGAGGGTCAGGGTTAGGATTCGGGTTAGGGTTAGGGTTAGGGAATGGAGAGGGATTAGGGTACAGGTTAGGGTACGACAATGCTTAAGGGTTAGCGTAAGTGTGAGGGCACGAGTTAGTGTTGGTGTACTGGTTAAGACAACGGCACCGATGAGGGTAAGGCCTCGGAAAAGGGTCACGTTCAGGTTTTCGCTTAGGATTAGGGTTAGGGAATGGGGAGGGATTAGGGTACAGGATAGGGTACGACAATGCTTAAGGGTTAGCGTACGTTTGAGGGCATGAGTTAGTGTTTGTGTCCTGGTTAAGATTAGGGCATTGGTTAGGGTAGGGCATTTGAAGTGGGTCAGGTTTAGGGATGGGGTTAGGGTTAGGGTTAAGGAATGGGGAGGGATTAGGGTACAATTTAGGGTACGACAACGCTTAAGGTTTAGCGTACGTGTGAGGGCATGAGTTAGTGTTGGTGTCCTGGTTAAGATTAGGGCACGGGTGAGGGTAAGGCTTCAGGTGAGGGTCAGGGTTAGGATTCGGGTTAGGGTTAGGGTTAGGGAATGGGGAGGGATTAGGGTACAGTTTAGGGTACGACAACGATTAAGGGTTAGCGTACGTGTGAGGACACAAGTTAGTGTTGGTGTCCTGGTTAAGATTAGGGCACGTGTGAGGGTAAGGTTTCGGGTGAGGGTCAGGGATAGAATTCGGGTTAGGGTTAGGGTTAGGGAATGGGGAGATATTAGGGCACAGTTTAGGGTACCACAACGCTTAAGGTTTAGCGTACGTGTGAGGTCACTAGTTAGTGTTAGTGTACTGTTTACGATTAGGGCACGGGTGAGGGTAAGGCCTCGAAAGAGGGTCACGATAAGGGTTAGGGTTAGGGTTAGGGTTAGGGAATGGGGATTGATTAGGGTACAGGTTAGGGTACGGCAATGGCTTAGGGTTGACGTACGTTAGAGGGCATGGGTTAGTGTTGATGTACTGGTTAAAATTAGGACACGGGTGAGGGTAAAGTTTCGGGTGAGTGTCATGGTTAGGTTTCAGGTTAGGGTTAGGGTTAGGGAATGGAGAGGGATTAGGGTACAGGTTAGGGTACCGCTGCGGTTTAGTGTTAGCGTACGTTTGAGGGCACGAGTTAGTCTTGGTGTCCTGGTTAAGATTAGGGCACGGGTGAGGGTAAGGCTTCGGGTGAGGGTCAGGGTTAGGATTCGGGTTAGGGTTAGGGTTAGGGAATGGAGAGGGATTAGGGTACAGGTTAGGGTACGACAATGCTTAAGGTTTAGCGTAAGTGTGAGGGTACGAGTTAGTGTTGGTGTACTGGTTAAGACAACGGCACCGATGAGGGTAAGGCCTCGGAAAAGGGTCACGTTCAGGGTTTCGCTTAGGGTTAGGGTTAGGGAATGGGGAGGGATTAGGGTACAGGATAGGGTACGACAATGCTTAAGGGTTAGCGTACGTTTGAGGGCA
This sequence comes from Inia geoffrensis, assembly GCA_036417435.1. Classification (NCBI taxonomy): domain Eukaryota; kingdom Metazoa; phylum Chordata; class Mammalia; order Artiodactyla; family Iniidae; genus Inia; species Inia geoffrensis. Next base: position 138,362 of record JAZAQT010000534.1, read on the forward strand.
TGAGTTAGTGTTTGTGTCCTGGTTAAGATTAGGGCATTGGTTAGGGTAGGGCATCGGAAGTGGGTCAGGTTTAGGGATGGGGTTAGGGTTAGGGTTAAGGAATGGGGAGGGATTAGGGTACAATGTAGGGTACGACAACGCTTAAGGTTTAGCGTACGTGTGAGGGCACGAGTTAGTGTTGGTGTCCTGGTTAAGATTAGGGCACGGGTGAGGGTAGGCTTCGGGTGAGGGTCAGGGTTAGGATTCGGGTTAGGGTTAGGGTTAAGGAATGCAGAGGGATTAGGGTACAGCTTAGGGTACGACAGTGCTTAAGGGTTAGCGTTCGTGTGAGGGCAAGTGTTAGTGTTAGTGTCCTGGTTAAGATTAGGGCACAAGTGAGGGTAAGGCTTCAGGTGAGGGTCAGGGTTAGGATTCGGGTTAGGGTTAGTGTTAGGGTTAGGGTTAGGGAATGGAGAGGGATTAGGGTACAGGTTAGGGTACGACAATGCTTAAGGTTTAGCGTAAGTGTGAGGGCACGAGTTAGTGTTGGTGTACTGGTTAAGACAACGGCACCGATGAGGGTAAGGCCTCGGAAAAGGGTCACGTTCAGGGTTTCGCTTAGGGTTAAGGTTAGGGAATGGGGAGGGATTAGGGTACAGGATAGGGTACGACAATGCTTAAGGGATAGCGTACGTTTGAGGGCATGAGTTAGTGTTTGTGTCCTGGTAAGATTAGGGCATTGGTTAGTGTAGGGCATCGGAAGTGGGTCAGGTTTAGGGATGGGGTTAGGGTTAGGGTTAAGGAATGCGGAGGGATTAGGGTTAGGGTTAGGGTTAGGGAATGGGGTGATATTAGGGCACAGTTTAGGGTACCACAACGCTTAAGGTTTAGCGTACGTGTGAGGTCACTAGTTAGTGTTAGTGTACTGCTTACGATTAGGGCACGGGTGAGGGTAAGGCCTCGGAAGAGGGTCACGTTAAGGGTTAGGGTTAGGGTTAAGGTTAGGGAATGGGGATTGATTAGGGTACAGGATAGGGTACGGCAATGGCTTAGGGTTGGCGTACGTTAGAGGGCATGGGGTAGTGTTGATGTACTGGTTAAAATTAGGACACGGGTGAGGGTAAAGTTTCGGGTGAGTGTCATGGTTAGGTTTCAGGTTAGGGTTAGGGTTAGGGAATGGAGAGGGATTAGGGTACAGGTTAGGGTACCGCTGCGGTTTAGTGTTAGCGTACGTTTGAGGGCACGAGTTAGTCTTGGTGTCCTGGTTAAGATTAGGGCACGGGTGAGGGTTAGGCTTCGGGTGAGGGTCATGGTTAGGATTCGGGTTAGGGTTAGGGTTAGGGAATGGAGAGGGATTAGGGTACGGGTTAGGGTACGACAATGCTTAAGGGTTAGCGTAAATGTGAGGGCATGAGTTAGTGTTGGTGTACTGGTTAAGACAACGGCACCGATGAGGGTAAGGCCTCGGAAAAGGGTCACGTTCAGGGTTTCACTTAGGGTTAGGGTTAGGGAATGGGGAGGGTTTAGGATACAGGATAGGGTACAACAATGCTTAAGGGTTAGCGTACGTTTGATGGCATGAGTTAGTGTTTGTGTCCTGGTTAAGATTAGGGCATTGGTTAGGGTAGGGCATCGGAAGTGGGTCAGGTTTAGGGATGGGGTTAGGGTTAGGGTTAAGGAATGAGGAGGGATTAGGGTACAATTTAGGGTACGACAACGCTTAAGGTTTAGCGTACGTGTGAGGGCACGAGTTAGTGTTGGTGTCCTGGTTAAGATTAGGGCACGGGTGAGGGTAAGGCTTCGGGTGAGGGTCAGGGTTAGGATTCGGGTTAGGGTTAGGGTTAAGGAATGCAGAGGGATTAGGGTACAGCTTAGGGTACGCCAGTGCTTAAGGGTTAGCGTTCGTGTGAGGGCAAGTGTTAGTGTTAGTGTCCTGGTTAAGATTAGGGCACGGGTGAGGGTAAGGCTTCAGGTGAGGGTCAGGGTTAGGATTCGGGTTAGGGTTAGGGTTAGGGAATGGGGAGGGATTAGGGTACTGTTTAGGGTACGACAACGATTAAGGGTTAGCGTACGTGTGAGGACACAAGTTAGTGTTGGTGTCCTGGTTAAGATTAGGGCACGTGTGAGGGTAAGGTTTCGGGTGAGTGTCAGGGATAGAATTCGGGTTAGGGTTAGGGTTAGGGAATGGGGAGATATTAGGGCACAGTTTAGGGTACCACAACGCTTAAGGTTTAGCGTACGTGTGAGGTCACTAGTTAGTGTTAGTGTACTGTTTACGATTAGGGCACGGGTGAGGGTAAGGCCTCGAAAGAGGGTCACGATAAGGGTTAGGGTTAGGGTTAGGGTTAGGGAATGGGGATTGATTAGGGTACAGGTTAGGGTACGGCAATGGCTTAGGGTTGACGTACGTTAGAGGGCATGGGTTAGTGTTGATGTACTGGTTAAAATTAGGACACGGGTGAGGGTAAAGTTTCGGGTGAGTGTCATGGTTAGGTTTCAGGTTAGGGTTAGGGTTAGGGAATGGAGAGGGATTAGGGTACAGGTTAGGGTACCGCTGCGGTTTAGTGTTAGCGTACGTTTGAGGGCACGAGTTAGTCTTGGTGTCCTGGTTAAGATTAGGGCACGGGTGAGGGTAAGGCTTCGGGTGAGGGTCAGGGTTAGGATTCGGGTTAGGGTTAGGGTTAGGGAATGGAGAGGGATTAGGGTACAGGTTAGGGTACGACAATGCTTAAGGTTTAGCGTAAGTGTGAGGGTACGAGTTAGTGTTGGTGTACTGGTTAAGACAACGGCACCGATGAGGGTAAGGCCTCGGAAAAGGGTCACGTTCAGGGTTTCGCTTAGGGTTAGGGTTAGGGAATGGGGAGGGATTAGGGTACAGGATAGGGTACGACAATGCTTAAGGGTTAGCGTACGTTTGAGGGCATGAGTTAGTGTTTGTGTCCTGGTTAAGATTAGGGCATTGGTTAGGGTAGGGCATCGGAAGTGGGTCAGGTTTAGGGATGGGGTTAGGGTTAGGGTTAAGGAATGGGGAGGGATTAGGGTACAATGTAGGGTACGACAACGCTTAAGGTTTAGCGTACGTGTGAGGGCACGAGTTAGTGTTGGTGTCCTGGTTAAGATTAGGGCACGGGTGAGGGTAGGCTTCGGGTGAGGGTCAGGGTTAGGATTCGGGTTAGGGTTAGGGTTAAGGAATGCAGAGGGATTAGGGTACAGCTTAGGGTACGACAGTGCTTAAGGGTTAGCGTTCGTGTGAGGGCAAGTGTTAGTGTTAGTGTCCTGGTTAAGATTAGGGCACAAGTGAGGGTAAGGCTTCAGGTGAGGGTCAGGGTTAGGATTCGGGTTAGGGTTAGTGTTAGGGTTAGGGTTAGGGAATGGAGAGGGATTAGGGTACAGGTTAGGGTACGACAATGCTTAAGGTTTAGCGTAAGTGTGAGGGCACGAGTTAGTGTTGGTGTACTGGTTAAGACAACGGCACCGATGAGGGTAAGGCCTCGGAAAAGGGTCACGTTCAGGGTTTCGCTTAGGGTTAAGGTTAGGGAATGGGGAGGGATTAGGGTACAGGATAGGGTACGACAATGCTTAAGGGATAGCGTACGTTTGAGGGCATGAGTTAGTGTTTGTGTCCTGGTAAGATTAGGGCATTGGTTAGTGTAGGGCATCGGAAGTGGGTCAGGTTTAGGGATGGGGTTAGGGTTAGGGTTAAGGAATGCGGAGGGATTAGGGTTAGGGTTAGGGTTAGGGAATGGGGTGATATTAGGGCACAGTTTAGGGTACCACAACGCTTAAGGTTTAGCGTACGTGTGAGGTCACTAGTTAGTGTTAGTGTACTGCTTACGATTAGGGCACGGGTGAGGGTAAGGCCTCGGAAGAGGGTCACGTTAAGGGTTAGGGTTAGGGTTAAGGTTAGGGAATGGGGATTGATTAGGGTACAGGATAGGGTACGGCAATGGCTTAGGGTTGGCGTACGTTAGAGGGCATGGGGTAGTGTTGATGTACTGGTTAAAATTAGGACACGGGTGAGGGTAAAGTTTCGGGTGAGTGTCATGGTTAGGTTTCAGGTTAGGGTTAGGGTTAGGGAATGGAGAGGGATTAGGGTACAGGTTAGGGTACCGCTGCGGTTTAGTGTTAGCGTACGTTTGAGGGCACGAGTTAGTCTTGGTGTCCTGGTTAAGATTAGGGCACGGGTGAGGGTTAGGCTTCGGGTGAGGGTCATGGTTAGGATTCGGGTTAGGGTTAGGGTTAGGGAATGGAGAGGGATTAGGGTACAGGTTAGGGTACGACAATGCTTAAGGGTTAGCGTAAATGTGAGGGCATGAGTTAGTGTTGGTGTACTGGTTAAGACAACGGCACCGATGAGGGTAAGGCCTCGGAAAAGGGTCACGTTCAGGGTTTCACTTAGGGTTAGGGTTAGGGAATGGGGAGGGATTAGGATACAGGATAGGGTAAAACAATGCTTAAGGGTTAGCGTACGTTTGATGGCATGAGTTAGTGTTTGTGTCCTGGTTAAGATTAGGGCATTGGTTAGGGTAGGGCATCGGAAGTGGGTCAGGTTTAGGGATGGGGTTAGGGTTAAGGTTAAGGAATGAGGAGGGATTAGGGTACAATTTAGGGTACGACAACGCTTAAGGTTTAGCGTACGTGTGAGGGCACGAGTTAGTGTTGGTGTCCTGGTTAAGATTAGGGCACGGGTGAGGGTAAGGCTTCGGGTGAGGGTCAGGGTTAGGATTCGGGTTAGGGTTAGGGTTAAGGAATGCAGAGGGATTAGGGTACAGCTTAGGGTACGACAGTGCTTAAGGGTTAGCGTTCGTGTGAGGGCAAGTGTTAGTGTTAGTGTCCTGGTTAAGATTAGGGCACGGGTGAGGGTAAGGCTTCAGGTGAGGGTCAGGGTTAGGATTCGGGTTAGGGTTAGGGTTAGGGAATGGGGAGGGATTAGGGTACTGTTTAGGGTACGACAACGATTAAGGGTTAGCGTACGTGTGAGGGCACAAGTTAGTGTTGGTGTCCTGGTTAAGATTAGGGCGCGTGTGAGGGTAAGGTTCCGGGTGAGGGTCAGGGATAGGATTCGGGTTAGGGTTAGTGTTAGGGAATGGGGAGATATTAGGGCACAGTTTAGGGTACCTAAACGCTTAAGGTTTAGCGTACGTGTGAGGTCACTAGTTAGTGTTAGTGTACTGCTTACGATTAGGGCACGGGTAAGGATAAGGCCTCGGAAGAGGGTCACGTTAAGGGTTAGGGTTAGGGTTAGGGTTAGGGAATGGGGATTGATTAGGGTACAGGTTAGGGTACGGCAATGGCTTAGGGTTGACGTACGTTAGAGGGCATGGGTTAGTGTTGATGTACTGGTTAAAATTAGGACACGGGTGAGGGTAAAGTTTCGGGTGAGTTTCATGGTTAGGTTTCAGGTTAGGGTTAGTGTTAGGGAATGGACAGGGATTAGGGTACAGGTTAGGGTACCGCTGCGGTTTAGTGTTAGCGTACGTTTGAGGGCACGAGTTAGTCTTGGTGTCCTGGTTAAGATTAGGGCACGGGTGAGGGTAAGGCTTCGGGTGAGGGTCAGGGTTAGGATTCGGGTTAGGGTTAGGGTTAGGGAATGGAGAGGGATTAGGGTACAGGTTAGGGTACGACAATGCTTAAGGGTTAGCGTAAGTGTGAGGGCACGAGTTAGTGTTGGTGTACTGGTTAAGACAACGGCACCGATGAGGGTAAGGCCTCGGAAAAGGGTCACGTTCAGGTTTTCGCTTAGGATTAGGGTTAGGGAATGGGGAGGGATTAGGGTACAGGATAGGGTACGACAATGCTTAAGGGTTAGCGTACGTTTGAGGGCATGAGTTAGTGTTTGTGTCCTGGTTAAGATTAGGGCATTGGTTAGGGTAGGGCATTTGAAGTGGGTCAGGTTTAGGGATGGGGTTAGGGTTAGGGTTAAGGAATGGGGAGGGATTAGGGTACAATTTAGGGTACGACAACGCTTAAGGTTTAGCGTACGTGTGAGGGCATGAGTTAGTGTTGGTGTCCTGGTTAAGATTAGGGCACGGGTGAGGGTAAGGCTTCAGGTGAGGGTCAGGGTTAGGATTCGGGTTAGGGTTAGGGTTAGGGAATGGGGAGGGATTAGGGTACAGTTTAGGGTACGACAACGATTAAGGGTTAGCGTACGTGTGAGGACACAAGTTAGTGTTGGTGTCCTGGTTAAGATTAGGGCACGTGTGAGGGTAAGGTTTCGGGTGAGGGTCAGGGATAGAATTCGGGTTAGGGTTAGGGTTAGGGAATGGGGAGATATTAGGGCACAGTTTAGGGTACCACAACGCTTAAGGTTTAGCGTACGTGTGAGGTCACTAGTTAGTGTTAGTGTACTGTTTACGATTAGGGCACGGGTGAGGGTAAGGCCTCGAAAGAGGGTCACGATAAGGGTTAGGTTTAGGGTTAGGGTTAGGGAATGGGGATTGATTAGGGTACAGGTTAGGGTACGGCAATGGCTTAGGGTTGACGTACGTTAGAGGGCATGGGTTAGTGTTGATGTACTGGTTAAAATTAGGACACGGGTGAGGGTAAAGTTTCGGGTGAGTGTCATGGTTAGGTTTCAGGTTAGGGTTAGGGTTAGGGAATGGAGAGGGATTAGGGTACAGGTTAGGGTACCGCTGCGGTTTAGTGTTAGCGTACGTTTGAGGGCACGAGTTAGTCTTGGTGTCCTGGTTAAGATTAGGGCACGGGTGAGGGTAAGGCTTCGGGTGAGGGTCAGGGTTAGGATTCGGGTTAGGGTTAGGGTTAGGGAATGGAGAGGGATTAGGGTACAGGTTAGGGTACGACAATGCTTAAGGGTTAGCGTAAGTGTGAGGGCACGAGTTAGTGTTGGTGTACTGGTTAAGACAACGGCACCGATGAGGGTAAGGCCTCGGAAAAGGGTCACGTTCAGGGTTTCGCTTAGGGTTAGGGTTAGGGAATGGGGAGGGATTAGGGTACAGGATAGGGTACGACAATGCTTAAGGGTTAGCGTACGTTTGAGGGCATGAGTTAGTGTTTGTGTCCTGGTTAAGATTAGGGCATTGGTTAGGGTAGGGCATCGGAAGTGGGTCAGGTTTAGGGATGGGGTTAGGGTTAGGGTTAAGGAATGAGGAGGGATTAGGGTACAATTTAGGGTACGACAACGCTTAAGGTTTAGCGTACGTGTGAGGGCACGAGTTAGTGTTGGTGTCCTGGTTAAGATTAGGGCACGGGTGAGGGTAAGGCTTCGGGTGAGGGTCAGGGTTAGGATTCGGGTTAGGGTTAGGGTTAAGGAATGCAGAGGGATTAGGGTACAGCTTAGGGTACGCCAGTGCTTAAGGGTTAGCGTTCGTGTGAGGGCAAGTGTTAGTGTTAGTGTCCTGGTTAAGATTAGGGCACGGGTGAGGGTAAGGCTTCAGGTAAGGGTCAGGGTAAGGATTCGGGTTAGGGTTAGGGTTAGGGAATGGGGAGGGATTAGGGTACAGTTGAGGGTACGACAATGATTAAGGGTTAGCGTACGTGTGAGGGCACAAGTTAGTGTTGGTGTCCTGGTTAAGATTAGGGCACGGGTGAGGGTAAGGTTTCGGGTGAGGGTCAGGGATAGAATTCGGGTTAGGGTTAGGGTTAGGGAATGGGGAGATATTAGGGCACAGTTTAGGGTACCACAACGCTTAAGGTTTAGCGTACGTGTGAGGTCACTAATTAGTGTTAGTGTACTGCTTACGATTAGGGCACGGGTGAGGGTAAGGCCTCGGAAGAGGGTCAAGTTAAGGGTTAGGGTTAGGGTAAGGGTTAGGGAATGGGGATTGATTAGGGTACAGGTTAGGGTACGGCAATGGCTTAGTGTTGGCGTACGTTAGAGGGCATGGGTTAGTGTTGATGTACTGGTTAAAATTAGGACACGGGTGAGGGTAAAGTTTCGGGTGAGTGTCATGGTTAGGTTTCAGGTTAGGGTTAGGGTTAGGGAATTGAGAGGGATTAGGGTACAGGTTAGGGTACCGCTGCGGTTTAGTGTTAGCGTACGTTTGAGGGCACGAGTTAGTCTCGGTGTCCTGGTTAAGATTAGGGCACGGGTGAGGGTAAGGCTTCGGGTGAGGGTCAGGGTTAGATTTCGGGTTACGGTTAGTGTTAGGGAATGGAGAGGGATTAGGGTACAGGTTAGGGTACGACAATGCTTAAGGGTTAGCGTAAGTGTGAGGGCACGAGTTAGTGTTGGGCTACTGGTTAAAACAACGGCACCGATGAGAGTAAGGCCTCGGAAAAGGGTCACGTTCAGGGTTTCGCTTAGGGTTAGGGTTAAGGAATGGGGAGGGATTAGGGTACAGGATAGGGTACGACAATGCTTATTGGTTAGCGTACGTTTGAGGGCATGAGTTAGTGTTTGTGTACTGGTTAAGATTAGGGCATTGGTTAGGGTAGGGCATCGGAAGTGGGTCAGGTTTAGGGATGGGGTTAGGGTTAGGGTTAAGGAATGGGGAGGGATTAGGGTACAATTTAGGGTACAACAACGCTTAAGGTTTAGCGTACGTGTGAGGGCACGAGTTAGTGTTGGTGTCCTGGTTAAGATTAGGGCATGGGTGAGGGTAAGGCTTCGCGTGAGGGTCAGGGTTAGGATTCGGGTTAGGGTTAGGGTTAAGGAATGCAGAGGGATTAGGGTACAGCTTAGGGTACGACAGTGCTTAAGGGTTCGCGTTCGTGTGAGGGCAAGTGTTAGTGTTAGTGTCCTGGTTAAGATTAGGGCACGGGTGAGGGTAAGGCTTCAGGTGAGGGTCAGGGTTAGGATTCGGGTTAGGGTTAGGGTTAGGGTTAGGGTTAGGGAATGGAGAGGGATTAGGGTACAGGTTAGGGTACGACAATGCTTAAGGTTTAGCGTAAGTGTGAGGGCACGAGTTAGTGTTGGTGTACTGGTTAAGACAACGGCACCGATGAGGGTAAGGACTCGGAAAAGGGTCACGTTCAGTGTATCGCTTAGGGTTAAGGTTAGGGAATGGGGAGGGATTAGGGTACAGGATAGGGTACGACAATGCTTAAGGGATAGCGTACGTTTGAGGGCATGAGTTAGTGTTTGTGTCCTGGTAAGATTAGGGCATTGGTTAGTGTAGGGCATCGGAAGTGGGTCAGGTTTAGGGATGGGGTTAGGGTTAGGGTTAAGGAATGCGGAGGGATTAGGGTTAGGGTTAGGGTTAGGGAATGGGGTGATATTAGGGCACAGTTTAGGGTACCACAACGCTTAAGGTTTAGCGTACGTGTGAGGTCACTAGTTAGTGTTAGTGTACTGCTTACGATTAGGGCACGGGTGAGGGTAAGGCCTCGGAAGAGGGTCACGTTAAGGGTTAGGGTTAGGGTTAAGGTTAGGGAATGGGGATTGATTAGGGTACAGGATAGGGTACGGCAATGGCTTAGGGTTGGCGTACGTTAGAGGGCATGGGGTAGTGTTGATGTACTGGTTAAAATTAGGACACGGGTGAGGGTAAAGTTTCGGGTGAGTGTCATGGTTAGGTTTCAGGTTAGGGCTAGGGTTAGGGAATGGAGAGGGATTAGGGTACAGGTTAGGGTACCGCTGCGGTTTAGTGTTAGCCTACGTTTGAGGGCACGAGTTAGTCTTGGTGTCCTGGTTAAGATTAGGGCACGGGTGAGGGTAAGGCTTCGGGTGAGGGTCATGGTTAGGATTCGGGTTAGGGTTAGGGTTAGGGAATGGAGAGGGATTAGGGTACAGGTTAGGGTACGACAATGCTTAAGGGTTAGCGTAAGTGTGAGGGCACGAGTTAGTGTTGGTGTACTGGTTAAGACAACGGCACCGATGAGGGTAAGGCCTCGGAAAAGGGTCCCGTTCAGGGTTTCACTTAGGGTTAGGGTTAGGGAATGGGGAGGGATTAGGATACAGGATAGGGTACGACAATGCTTAAGGGTTAGCGTACGTTTGATGGCATGAGTTAGTGTTTGTGTCCTGGTTAAGATTAGGGCATTGGTTAGGGTAGGGCATCGGAAGTGGGTCAGGTTTAGGGATGGGGTTAGGGTTAGGGTTAAGGAATGAGGAGGGATTAGGGTACAATTTAGGGTACGACAACGCTTAAGGTTTAGCGTACGTGTGAGGGCACGAGTTAGTGTTGGTGTCCTGGTTAAGATTAGGGCACGGGTGAGGGAAAGGCTTCGGGTGAGGGTCAGGGTTAGGATTCGGGTTAGGGTTAGGGTTAAGGAATGCAGAGGGATTAGGGTACAGCTTAGGGTACGCCAGTGCTTAAGGGTTAGCGTTCGTGTGAGGGCAAGTGTTAGTGTTAGTGTCCTGGTTAAGATTAGGGCACGGGTGAGGGTAAGGCTTCAGGTAAGGGTCAGGGTTAGGATTCGGGTTAGGGTTAGGGTTAGGGAATGGGGAGGGATTAGGGTACAGTTTAGGGTACGACAATGATTAAGGGTTAGCGTACGTGTGAGGGCACAAGTTAGTGTTGGTGTCCTGGTTAAGATTAGGGCGCGTGTGAGGGTAAGGTTTCGGGTGAGGGTCAGGGATAGGATTCGGGTTAGGGTTAGGGTTAGGGAATGGGGAGATATTAGGGCACAGTTTAGGGTACCTAAACGCTTAAGGTTTAGCGTACGTGTGAGGTCACTAGTTAGTGTTAGTGTACTGCTTACGATTAGGGCACGGGTGAGGGTAAGGCCTCGGAAGAGGGTCACGTTAAGGGTTAGGGTTAGGGTTAGGGTTAGGGAATGGGGATTGATTAGGGTACAGGTTAGGGTACGGCAATGGCTTAGGGTTGACGTACGTTAGAGGGCATGGGTTAGTGTTGATGTACTGGTTAAAATTAGGACACGGGTGAGGGTAAAGTTTCGGGTGAGTTTCATGGTTAGGTTTCAGGTTAGGGTTAGTGTTAGGGAATGGACAGGGATTAGGGTACAGGTTAGGGTACCGCTGCGGTTTAGTGTTAGCGTACGTTTGAGGGCACGAGTTAGTCTTGGTGTCCTGGTTAAGATTAGGGGACGGGTGAGGGTAAGGCTTCGGGTGAGGGTCAGGGTTAGGATTCGGGTTAGGGTTAGGGTTAGGGAATGGGGAGATATTAGGGCACAGTTTAGGGTACCACAACGCTTAAGGTTTAGCGTACGTGTGAGGTCACTAGTTAGTGTTAGTGTACTGTTTACGATTAGGGCACGGGTGAGGGTAAGGCCTCGAAAGAGGGTCACGATAAGGGTTAGGGTTAGGGTTAGGGTTAGGGAATGGGGATTGATTAGGGTACAGGTTAGGGTACGGCAATGGCTTAGGGTTGACGTACGTTAGAGGGCATGGGTTAGTGTTGATGTACTGGTTAAAATTAGGACACGGGTGAGGGTAAAGTTTCGGGTGAGTGTCATGGTTAGGTTTCAGGTTAGGGTTAGGGTTAGGGAATGGAGAGGGATTAGGGTACAGGTTAGGGTACCGCTGCGGTTTAGTGTTAGCGTACGTTTGAGGGCACGAGTTAGTCTTGGTGTCCTGGTTAAGATTAGGGCACGGGTGAGTGTAAGGCTTCGGGTGAGGGTCAGGGTTAGGATTCGGGTTAGGGTTAGGGTTAGGGAATGGAGAGGGATTAGGGTACAGGTTAGGGTACGACAATGCTTAAGGTTTAGCGTAAGTGTGAGGGCACGAGTTAGTGTTGGTGTACTGGTTAAGACAACGGCACCGATGAGGGTAAGGCCTCGGAAAAGGGTCACGTTCAGGGTTTCGCTTAGGGTTAGGGTTAGGGAATGGGGAGGGATTAGGGTACAGGATAGGGTACGACAATGCTTAAGGGTTAGCGTACGTTTGAGGGCATGAGTTAGTGTTTGTGTCCTGGTTAAGATTAGGGCATTGGTTAGGGTAGGGCATCGGAAGTGGGTCAGGTTTAGGGATGGGGTTAGGGTTAGGGTTAAGGAATGGGGAGGGATTAGGGTACAATGTAGGGTACGACAACGCTGAAGGTTTAGCGTACGTGTGAGGGCACGAGTTAGTGTTGGTGTCCTGGTTAAGATTAGGGCACGGGTGAGGGTAAGGCTTCGGGTGAGGGTCAGGGTTAGGATTCGGGTTAGGGTTAGGGTTAAGGAATGCAGAGGGATTAGGGTACAGCTTAGGGTACGACAGTGCTTAAGGGTTAGCGTTCGTGTGAGGGCAAGTGTTAGTGTTAGTGTCCTGGTTAAGATTAGGGCACGGGTGAGGGTAAGGCTTCAGGTGAGGGTCAGGGTTAGGATTCGGGTTAGGGTTAGGGTTAGGGAATGGGGAGGGATTAGGGTACAGTTTAGGGTATGACAACGATTAAGGGTTAGCGTACGTGTGAGGGCACAAGTTAGTGTTGGTGTCCTGGTTAAGATTAGGGCACGGGTGAGGGTAAGGTTTCGGTTGAGGGTCAGGGATAGAATTCGGGTTAGGGTTAGGGTTAGGGAATGGGGAGATATTAGGGCACAGTTTAGGGTACCACAACGCTTAAGGTTTAGCGAACGTGTGAGGTCACTAGTTAGTGTTAGTGTACTGCTTACGATTAGGGCACGGGTGAGGGTAAGGCCTCGGAAGAGGGTCACGTTAAGGGTTGGGGTTAGGGTTAGGGTTAGGGAATGGGGATTGATTAGGGTACAGGTTAGGGTACGGCAATGGCTTAGGGTTGGCGTACGTTAGAGGGCATGGGTTAGTGTTGATGTACTGGTTAAAATTAGGACACGGGTGAGGGTAAAGTTTCGGGTGAGTGTCATGGTTAGGTTTCAGGTTAGGGTTAGGGTTAGGGAATGCAGAGGGATTAGGGTACAGGTTAGGGTACCGCTGCGGTTTAGTGTTAGCGTACGTTTGAGGGCACGAGTTAGTCTTGGTGTCCTGGTTAAGATTAGGGCACGGGTGAGGGTAAGGCTTCGGGTGAGGGTCAGGGTTAGGATTCGGGTTAGGGTTAGGGTTAGGGAATGGAGAGGGATTAGGGTACAGGTTAGGGTATGACAATGCTTAAGGGTTAGCGTAAGTGTGAGGGCACGAGTTAGTGTTGGTGTACTGGTTAAGACAACGGCACCGATGAGGGTAAGGCCTCGGAAAAGGGTCACGTTCAGGGTTTCGCTTAGGGTTAGGGTTAGGGAATGGGGAGTGATTAGGGTACAGGATAGGGTACGACAATGCTTAAGGGTTAGCGTACGTTTGAGGGCATGAGTTAGTGTTTGTGTCCTGGTTAAGATTAGGGCATTGGTTAGGGTAGGGCATCGGAAGTGGGTCAGGTTTAGGGATGGGGTTAGGGTTAGGGTTAAGGAATGGGGAGGGATTAGGGTACAATTTAGGGTACGACAACGCTTAAGGTTTAGCGTACCTGTGAGGGCACGAGTTAGTGTTGGTGTCCTGGTTAAGATTAGGGCACGGGTGAGGGTAAGGCTTCGGGTGAGGGTCAGGGTTAGGATTCGGGTTAGGGTTAGGGTTAAGGAATGCAGAGGGATTAGGGTACAGCTTAGGGTACGACAGTGCTTAAGGGTTAGCGTTCGTGTGAGGGCAAGGGTTAGTGTTAGTGTCCTGGTTAAGATTAGGGCACGGGTGAGGGTAAGGCTTCAGGTGAGAGTCAGGGTTAGGATTCGGGTTAGGGTTAGGGTTAGGGTTAGGATTATGGAATGGAGAGGGATTAGGGTACAGGTTAGGGTACGACAATGCTTAAGGTTTAGCGTAAGTGTGAGGGCACGAGTTAGTGTTGGTGTACTGGTTAAGACAACGGCACCGATGAGGGTAAGGCCTGGGAAAAGGGTCACGTTCAGGGTTTCGCTTAGGGTTAAGGTTAGGGAATGGGGAGGGATTAGGGTACAGGATAGGGTACGACAATGCTTAAAGGATAGCGTACGTTTGAGGGCATGAGTTAGTGTTTGTGTCCTGGTAAGATTAGGGCATTGGTTAGTGTAGGGCATCGGAAGTGGGTCAGGTTTAGGGATGGGGTTAGGGTTAGGGTTAAGGAATGCGGAGGGATTAGGGTTAGGGTTAGGGTTAGGGAATGGGGTGATATTAGGGCACAGTTTAGGGTACCACAACGCTTAAGGTTTAGCGTACGTGTGAGGTCACTAGTTAGTGTTAGTGTACTGCTTACGATTAGGGCACGGGTGAGGGTAAGGCCTCGGAAGAGGGTCAAGTTAAGGGTTAGGGTTAGGATTAGGGTTAGGGAATGGGGATTGATTAGGGTACAGGTTAGTGTACGGCAATGGCTTAGGGTTGGTGTCCGTTAGAGGGCATGGGTTAGTGTTGATGTACTGGTTAAAATTAGGACACGGGTGAGGGTAAAGTTTCGGTTGAGTGTCATGGTTAGGTTTCAGGTTAGGGTTAGGGTTAGGGAATCGAGAGGGATTAGGGTACAGGTTAGGGTACCGCTGCGGTTTAGTATTAGCGTACGTTTGAGGGCACGAGTTAGTCTTGGTGTCCTGGTTAAGATTAGGGCATTGGTTAGGGTAGGGCATCGGAAGTGGGTCAGGTTTAGGGATGGGGTTAGGGTTAGGGTTAAGGAATGGGGAGGGATTAGGGTACAATTTAGGGTACGACAACGCTTAAGGTTTAGCGTACGTGTGAGGGCACGAGTTAGTGTTGGTGTCCTGGTTAAGATTAGGGCATGGGTGAGGGTAAGGCTTCGGGTGAGGGTCAGGTTTAGGATTCGGGTTAGGGTTAGGGTTAAGGAATGCAGAGGGATTAGGGTACAGCTTAGGGTACGACAGTGCTTAAGGGTTAGTGTTCGTGTGAGGGCAAGGTATAGTGTTAGTGTCCTGGTTAAGATTAGGGCACGGGTGAGGGTAAGGCTTCAGGTGAGGGTCAGGGTTAGGATTCGGGTTAGGGTTAGGGTTAGGGAATGGGGAGGGATTAGGGTACAGTTTAGGGTACGACAACGATTAAGGGTTAGCGTACGTGTGAGGGCACAAGTTAGTGTTGGTGTCCTGGTTAAGATTAGGGCACGCGTGAGGGTAAGGTTTCGGGTGAGGGTCAGGGATAGAATTCGGGTTAGGGTTAGGTTTAGGGAATGGTTAGATATTAGGGCACAGTTTAGGGTACCACAACGCTTAAGGTTTAGCGTACGTGTGAGGTCACTAGTTAGTGTTAGTGTACTGCTTACGATTAGGGCATGGGTGAGGGTAAGGCCTCGGAAGAGGGTCATTTTAAGGGTTAGGGTTAGGGTTAGGGTTAGGGAATGGGGATTGATTAGGGTACAGGTTAGGGTACGGCAATGGCTTAGGGTTGGCGTACGGTAGAGAGCATGGGTTAGTGTTGATGTACTTGTTAAAATTAGGACACGGGTGAGGGTAAAGTGTCGGGTGAGTGTCATGGTTAGGTTTCAGGTTAGGGTTAGGGTTAGGGAATGGAGAGGGATTAGGGTACAGGTTAGGGTACGGCTGCGGTTTAGTGTTAGCGTACGTTTGAGGGCACGAGTTAGTCTTGGTGTCCTGGTTAAGATTAGGGCACGGGTGAGGGTAAGGCTTCGGGTGAGGGTCAGGGTTAGGATTCGGGTTAGGGTTAGGGTTAGGGAATGGAGAGGGATTAGGGTACAGGTTAGGGTACGACAATGCTTAAGGGTTAGCGTAAGTGTGAGGGCACGAGTTAGTGTTGGTGTACTGGTTAAGACAACGGCACCGATGAGGGTAAGGCCTCGGAAAAGGGTCACGTTCAGGTTTTCGCTTAGGATTAGGGTTAGGTAATGGGGAGGGATTAGGGTACAGGATAGGGTACGACAATGCTTAAGGGTTAGCGTACGTTTGAGGGCATGAGTTAGTGTTTGTGTCCTGGTTAAGATTAGGGCATTGGTTAGGGTAGGGCATCGGAAGTGGGTCAGGTTTAGGGATGGGGTTAGGGTTAGGGTTAAGGAATGGGGAGGGATTAGGGTACAATGTAGGGTTCGACAACGCTGAAGGTTTAGCGTACGTGTGAGGGCACGAGTTAGTGTTGGTGTCCTGGTTAAGATTAGGGCACGGGTGAGGGTAAGGCTTCGGGTGAGGGTCAGGGTTAGGATTCGGGTTAGGGTTAGGGTTAAGGAATGCAGAGGGATTAGGGTACAGCTTAGGGTACGACAGTGCTTAAGGGTTAGCGTTCGTGTGAGGGCAAGTGTTAGTGTTAGTGTCCTGGTTAAGATTAGGGCACGGGTGAGGGTAAGGCTTCAGGTGAGGGTCAGGGTTAGGATTCGGGTTAGGGTTAGGGTTAGGGAATGGGGAGGGATTAGGGTACAGTTTAGGGTATGACAACGATTAAGGGTTAGCGTACGTGTGAGGGCACAAGTTAGTGTTGGTGTCCTGGTTAAGATTAGGGCACGGGTGAGGGTAAGGTTTCGGTTGAGGGTCAGGGATAGAATTCGGGTTAGGGTTAGGGTTAGGGAATGGGGAGATATTAGGGCACAGTTTAGGGTACCACAACGCTTAAGGTTTAGCGTACGTGTGAGGTCACTAGTTAGTGTTAGTGTACTGCTTACGATTAGGGCACGGGTGAGGGTAAGGCCTCGGAAGAGGGTCACGTTAAGGGTTAGGGTTAGGGTTAGGGTTAGGGAATGGGGATTGATTAGGGTACAGGGTAGGGTACGGCAATGGCTTAGGGTTGGCGTACGTTAGAGGGCATGGGTTAGTGTTGATGTACTGGTTAAAATTAGGACACGGGTGAGGGTAAAGTTTCGGGTGAGTGTCATGGTTAGGTTTCAGGTTAGGGTTAGGGTTAGGGAATGCAGAGGGATTAGGGTACAGGTTAGGGTACCGCTGCGGTTTAGTGTTAGCGTACGTTTGAGGGCACGAGTTAGTCTTGGTGTCCTGGTTAAGATTAGGGCACGGGTGAGGGTAAGGCTTCGGGTGAGGGTCAGGGTTAGGATTCGGGTTAGGGTTAGGGTTAGGGAATGGAGAGGGATTAGGGTACAGGTTAGGGTATGACAATGCTTAAGGGTTAGCGTAAGTGTGAGGGCACGAGTTAGTGTTGGTGTACTGGTTAAGACAACGGCACCGATGAGGGTAAGGCCTCGGAAAAGGGTCACGTTCAGGGTTTCGCTTAGGGTTAGGGTTAGGGAATGGGGAGTGATTAGGGTACAGGATAGGGTACGACAATGCTTAAGGGTTAGCGTACGTTTGAGGGCATGAGTTAGTGTTTGTGTCCTGGTTAAGATTAGGGCATTGGTTAGGGTAGGGCATCGGAAGTGGGTCAGGTTTAGGGATGGGGTTAGGGTTAGGGTTAAGGAATGGGGAGGGATTAGGGTACAATTTAGGGTACGACAACGCTTAAGGTTTAGCGTACCTGTGAGGGCACGAGTTAGTGTTGGTGTCCTGGTTAAGATTAGGGCACGGGTGAGGGTAAGGCTTCGGGTGAGGGTCAGGGTTAGGATTCGGGTTAGGGTTAGGGTTAAGGAATGCAGAGGGATTAGGGTACAGCTTAGGGTACGACAGTGCTTAAGGGGTAGCGTTCGTGTGAGGGCAAGGGTTAGTGTTAGTGTCCTGGTTAAGATTAGGGCACGGGTGAGGGTAAGGCTTCAGGTGAGAGTCAGGGTTAGGATTCGGGTTAGGGTTAGGGTTAGGGTTAGGATTATGGAATGGAGAGGGATTAGGGTACAGGTTAGGGTACGACAATGCTTAAGGTTTAGCGTAAGTGTGAGGGCACGAGTTAGTGTTGGTGTACTGGTTAAGACAACGGCACCGATGAGGGTAAGGCCTCGGAAAAGGGTCACGTTCAGGGTTTCGCTTAGGGTTAAGGTTAGGGAATGGGGAGGGATTAGGGTACAGGATAGGGTACGACAATGCTTAAAGGATAGCGTACGTTTGAGGGCATGAGTTAGTGTTTGTGTCCTGGTTAAGATCAGGGCATTGGTTAGGGTAGGGCATCGGAAGTGGGTCAGGTTTAGGGATGGGGTTAGGGTTAGGGTTAAGGAATGCGGAGGGATTAGGGTTAGGGTTAGGGTTAGGGAATGGGGTGATATTAGGGCACAGTTTAGGGTACCACAACGCTTAAGGTTTAGCGTACGTGTGAGGTCACTAGTTAGTGTTAGTGTACTGCTTACGATTAGGGCACGGGTGAGGGTAAGGCCTCGGAAGAGGGTCAAGTTAAGGGTTAGGGTTAGGATTAGGGTTAGGGAATGGGGATTGATTAGGGTACAGGTTAGTGTACGGCAATGGCTTAGGGTTGGTGTCCGTTAGAGGGCATGGGTTAGTGTTGATGTACTGGTTAAAATTAGGACACGGGTGAGGGTAAAGTTTCGGTTGAGTGTCATGGTTAGGTTTCAGGTTAGGGTTAGGGTTAGGGAATCGAGAGGGATTAGGGTACAGGTTAGGGTACCGCTGCGGTTTAGTATTAGCGTACGTTTGAGGGCACGAGTTAGTCTTGGTGTCCTGGTTAAGATTAGGGCATTGGTTAGGGTAGGGCATCGGAAGTGGGTCAGGTTTAGGGATGGAGTTAGGGTTAGGGTTAAGGAATGGGGAGGGATTAGGGTACAATTTAGGGTACGACAACGCTTAAGGTTTAGCGTACGTGTGAGGGCACGAGTTAGTGTTGGTGTCCTGGTTAAGATTAGGGCATGGGTGAGGGTAAGGCTTCGGGTGAGGGTCAGGTTTAGGATTCGGGTTAGGGTTAGGGTTAAGGAATGCAGAGGGATTAGGGTACAGCTTAGGGTACGACAGTGCTTAAGGGTTAGTGTTCGTGTGAGGGCAAGGTATAGTGTTAGTGTCCTGGTTAAGATTAGGGCACGGGTGAGGGTAAGGCTTCAGGTGAGGGTCAGGGTTAGGATTCGGGTTAGGGTTAGGGTTAGGGAATGGGGAGGGGTTAGGGTACAGTTTAGGGTACGACAACGATTAAGGGTTAGCGTACGTGTGAGGGCACAAGTTAGTGTTGGTGTCCTGGTTAAGATTAGGGCACGTGTGAGGGTAAGGTTTCGGGTGAGGGTCAGGGATAGAATTCGGGTTAGGGTTAGGTTTAGGGAATGGTTAGATATTAGGGCACAGTTTAGGGTACCACAACGCTTAAGGTTTAGCGTACGTGTGAGGTCACTAGTTAGTGTTAGTGTACTGCTTACGATTAGGGCATGGGTGAGGGTAAGGCCTCGGAAGAGGGTCATTTTAAGGGTTAGGGTTAGGGTTAGGGTTAGGGAATGGGGATTGATTAGGGTACAGGTTAGGGTACGGCAATGGCTTAGGGTTGGCGTACGGTAGAGAGCATGGGTTAGTGTTGATGTACTGGTTAAAATTAGGACACGGGTGAGGGTAAAGTGTCGGGTGAGTGTCATGGTTAGGTTTCAGGTTAGGGTTAGGGTTAGGGAATGGAGAGGGATTAGGGTACAGGTTAGGGTACGGCTGCGGTTTAGTGTTAGCGTACGTTTGAGGGCACGAGTTAGTCTTGGTGTCCTGGTTAAGATTAGGGCACGGGTGAGGGTAAGGCTTCGGGTGAGGGTCAGGGTTAGGATTCGGGTTAGGGTTAGGGTTAGGGAATGGAGAGGGATTAGGGTACAGGTTAGGGTACGACAATGCTTAAGGGTTAGCGTAAGTGTGAGGGCACGAGTTAGTGTTGGTGTACTGGTTAAGACAACGGCACCGATGAGGGTAAGGCCTCGGAAAAGGGTCACGTTCAGGTTTTCGCTTAGGATTAGGGTTAGGTAATGGGGAGGGATTAGGGTACAGGATAGGGTACGACAATGCTTAAGGGTTAGCGTACGTTTGAGGGCATGAGTTAGTGTTTGTGTCCTGGTTAAGATTAGGGCATTGGTTAGGGTAGGGCATTTGAAGTGGGTCAGGTTTAGGGATGGGGTTAGGGTTAGGGTTAAGGAATGGGGAGGGATTAGGGTACAATTTAGGGTACGACAACGCTTAAGGTTTAGCGTACGTGTGAGGGCATGAGTTAGTGTTGGTGTCCTGGTTAAGATTAGGGCACGGGTGAGGGTAAGGCTTCAGGTGAGGGTCAGGGTTAGGATTCGGGTTAGGGTTAGGGTTAGGGAATGGGGAGGGATTAGGGTACAGTTTAGGGTACGACAACGATTAAGGGTTAGCGTACGTGTGAGGACACAAGTTAGTGTTGGTGTCCTGGTTAAGATTAGGGCACGTGTGAGGGTAAGGTTTCGGGTCAGGGTCAGGGATAGAATTCGGGTTAGGGTTAGGGTTAGGGAATGGGGAGATATTAGGGCACAGTTTAGGGTACCACAACGCTTAAGGTTTAGCGTACGTGTGAGGTCACTAGTTAGTGTTAGTGTACTGTTTACGATTAGGGCACGGGTGAGGGTAAGGCCTCGAAAGAGGGTCACGATAAGGGTTAGGGTTAGGGTTAGGGTTAGGGAATGGGGATTGATTAGGGTACAGGTTAGGGTACGGCAATGGCTTAGGGTTGACGTACGTTAGAGGGCATGGGTTAGTGTTGATGTACTGGTTAAAATTAGGACACGGGTGAGGGTAAAGTTTCGGGTGAGTGTCATGGTTAGGTTTCAGGTTAGGGTTAGGGTTAGGGAATGGAGAGGGATTAGGGTACAGGTTAGGGTACCGCTGCGGTTTAGTGTTAGCGTACGTTTGAGGGCACGAGTTAGTCTTGGTGTCCTGGTTAAGATTAGGGCACGAGTGAGTGTAAGGCTTCGGGTGAGGGTCAGGGTTAGGATTCGGGTTAGGGTTAGGGTTAGGGAATGGAGAGGGATTAGGGTACAGGTTAGGGTACGACAATGCTTAAGGTTTAGCGTAAGTGTGAGGGCACGAGTTAGTGTTGGTGTACTGGTTAAGACAACGGCACCGATGAGGGTAAGGCCTCGGAAAAGGGTCACGTTCAGGGTTTCGCTTAGGGTTAGGGTTAGGGAATGGGGAGGGATTAGGGTACAGGATAGGGTACGACAATGCTTAAGGGTTAGCGTACGTTTGAGGGCATGAGTTAGTGTTTGTGTCCTGGTTAAGATTAGGGCATTGGTTAGGGTAGGGCATCGGAAGTGGGTCAGGTTTAGGGATGGGGTTAGGGTTAGGGTTAAGGAATGGGGAGGGATTAGGGTACAATGTAGGGTACGACAACGCTGAAGGTTTAGCGTACGTGTGAGGGCACGAGTTAGTGTTGGTGTCCTGGTTAAGATTAGGGCACGGGTGAGGGTAAGGCTTCGGGTGAGGGTCAGGGTTAGGATTCGGGTTAGGGTTAGGGTTAAGGAATGCAGAGGGATTAGGGTACAGCTTAGGGTACGACAGTGCTTAAGGGTTAGCGTTCGTGTGAGGGCAAGTGTTAGTGTTAGTGTCCTGGTTAAGATTAGGGCACGGGTGAGGGTAAGGCTTCAGGTGAGGGTCAGGGTTAGGATTCGGGTTAGGGTTAGGGTTAGGGAATGGGGAGGGATTAGGGTACAGTTTAGGGTATGACAACGATTAAGGGTTAGCGTACGTGTGAGGGCACAAGTTAGTGTTGGTGTCCTGGTTAAGATTAGGGCACGGGTGAGGGTAAGGTTTCGGTTGAGGGTCAGGGATAGAATTCGGGTTAGGGTTAGGGTTAGGGAATGGGGAGATATTAGGGCACAGTTTAGGGTACCACAACGCTTAAGGTTTAGCGTACCTGTGAGGTCACTAGTTAGTGTTAGTGTACTGCTTACGATTAGGGCACGGGTGAGGGTAAGGCCTCGGAAGAGGGTCACGTTAAGGGTTAGGGTTAGGGTTAGGGTTAGGGAATGGGGATTGATTAGGGTACAGGTTAGGGTACGGCAATGGCTTAGGGTTGGCGTACGTTAGAGGGCATGGGTTAGTGTTGATGTACTGGTTAAAATTAGGACACGGGTGAGGGTAAAGTTTCGGGTGAGTGTCATGGTTAGGTTTCAGGTTAGGGTTAGGGTTAGGGAATGCAGAGGGATTAGGGTACAGGTTAGGGTACCGCTGCGGTTTAGTGTTAGCGTACGTTTGAGGGCACGAGTTAGTCTTGGTGTCCTGGTTAAGATTAGGGCACGGGTGAGGGTAAGGCTTCGGGTGAGGGTCAGGGTTAGGATTCGGGTTAGGGTTAGGGTTAGGGAATGGAGAGGGATTAGGGTACAGGTTAGGGTATGACAATGCTTAAGGGTTAGCGTAAGTGTGAGGGCACGAGTTAGTGTTGGTGTACTGGTTAAGACAACGGCACCGATGAGGGTAAGGCCTCGGAAAAGGGTCACGTTCAGGGTTTCGCTTAGGGTTAGGGTTAGGGAATGGGGAGTGATTAGGGTACAGGATAGGGTACGACAATGCTTAAGGGTTAGCGTACGTTTGAGGGCATGAGTTAGTGTTTGTGTCCTGGTTAAGATTAGGGCATTGGTTAGGGTAGGGCATCGGAAGTGGGTCAGGTTTAGGGATGGGGTTAGGGTTAGGGTTAAGGAATGGGGAGGGATTAGGGTACAATTTAGGGTACGACAACGCTTAAGGTTTAGCGTACCTGTGAGGGCACGAGTTAGTGTTGGTGTCCTGGTTAAGATTAGGGCACGGGTGAGGGTAAGGCTTCGGGTGAGGGTCAGGGTTAGGATTCGGGTTAGGGTTAGGGTTAAGGAATGCAGAGGGATTAGGGTACAGCTTAGGGTACGACAGTGCTTAAGGGTTAGCGTTCGTGTGAGGGCAAGGGTTAGTGTTAGTGTCCTGGTTAAGATTAGGGCACGGGTGAGGGTAAGGCTTCAGGTGAGAGTCAGGGTTAGGATTCGGGTTAGGGTTACGGTTAGGGTTAGGATTATGGAATGGAGAGGGATTAGGGTACAGGTTAGGGTACGACAATGCTTAAGGTTTAGCGTAAGTGTGAGGGCACGAGTTAGTGTTGGTGTACTGGTTAAGACAACGGCACCGATGAGGGTAAGGCCTCGGAAAAGGGTCACGTTCAGGGTTTCGCTTAGGGTTAAGGTTAGGGAATGGGGAGGGATTAGGGTACAGGATAGGGTACGACAATGCTTAAAGGATAGCGTACGTTTGAGGGCATGAGTAAGTGTTTGTGTCCTGGTAAGATTAGGGCATTGGTTAGTGTAGGGCATCGGAAGTGGGTCAGGTTTAGGGATGGGGTTAGGGTTAGGGTTAAGGAATGCGGAGGGATTAGGGTTAGGGTTAGGGTTAGGGAATGGGGTGATATTAGGGCACAGTTTAGGGTACCACAACGCTTAAGGTTTAGCGTACGTGTGAGGTCACTAGTTAGTGTTAGTGTACTGCTTACGATTAGGGCACGGGTGAGGGTAAGGCCTCGGAAGAGGGTCACGTTAAGGGTTAGGGTTAGGGTTAAGGTTAGGGAATGGGGATTGATTAGGGTACAGGATAGGGTACGGCAATGGCTTAGGGTTGGCGTACGTTAGAGGGCATGGGTTAGTGTTGATGTACTGGTTAAAAGTAGGACACGGGTGAGGGTAAAGTTTCGGGTGAGTGTCATGGTTAGGTTTCAGGTTAGGGTTAGGGTTAGGGAATGGAGAGGGATTAGGGTACAGGTTAGGGTACCGCTGCGGTTTAGTGTTAGCCTACGTTTGAGGGCACGAGTTAGTCTTGGTGTCCTGGTTAAGATTAGGGCACGGGTGAGGGTAAGGCTTAGGGTGAGGGTCATGGTTAGGATTCGGGTTAGGGTTAGGGTTAGGGAATGGAGAGGGATTAGGGTACAGGTTAGGGTACGACAATGCTTAAGGGTTAGCGTAAGTGTGAGGGCACGAGTTAGTGTTGGTGTACTGGTTAAGACAACGGCACCGATGAGGGTAAGGCCTCGGAAAAGGGTCACGTTCAGGGTTTCACTTAGGGTTAGGGTTAGGGAATGGGGAGGGATTAGGATACAGGATAGGGTACGACAATGCTTAAGGGTTAGCGTACGTTTGAGGGCATGAGTTAGTGTTTGTGTCCTGGTTAAGATTAGGGCATTGGTTAGGGTAGGGCATCGGAAGTGTGTCAGGTTTAGGGATGGGGTTAGGGTTAGGGTTAAGGAATGAGGAGGGATTAGGGTACAATTTAGGGTACGACAACGCTTAAGGTTTAGCGTACGTGTGAGGGCACGAGTTAGTGTTGGTGTCCTGGTTAAGGTTAGGGCACGGGTGAGGGTAAGGCTTCAGGTAAGGGTCAGGGTTAGGATTCGGGTTAGGGTTAGGGTTAGGGAATGGGGAGGGATTAGGGTACAGTTTAGGGTACGACAATGATTAAGGGTTAGCGTACGTGTGAGGGCACAAGTTAGTGTTGGTGTCCTGGTTAAGATTAGGGCACGGGTGAGGGTAAGGTTTCGGGTGAGGGTCAGGGATAGAATTCGGGTTAGGGTTAGGGTTAGGGAATGGGGAGATATTAGGGCACAGTTTAGGGTACCACAACGCTTAAGGTTTAGCGTACGTGGGAGGTCACTAATTAGTGTTAGTGTACTGCTTACGATTAGGGCACGGGTGAGGGTAAGGCCTCGGAAGAGGGTCAAGTTAAGGGTTAGGGTTAGGGTAAGGGTTAGGGAATGGGGATTGATTAGGGTACAGGTTAGGGTACGGCAATGGCTTAGGGTTGGCGTACGTTAGAGGGCATGGGTTAGTGTTGATGTACTGGTTAAAATTAGGACACGGGTGAGGGTAAAGTTTCGGGTGAGTGTCATGGTTAGGTTTCAGGTTAGGGTTAGGGTTAGGGAATTGAGAGGGATTAGGGTACAGGTTAGGGTACCGCTGCGGTTTAGTGTTAGCGTACGTTTGATGGCACGAGTTAGTCTCGGTGTCCTGGTTAAGATTAGGGCACGGGTGAGGGTAAGGCTTCGGGTGAGGGTCAGGGTTAGGATTCGGGTTACGGTTAGGGTTAGGGAATGGAGGGGGATTAGGGTACAGGTTAGGGTACGACAATGCTTAAGGGTTAGCGTAAGTGTGAGGGCACGAGTTAGTGTTGGGGTACTGGTTAAAACAACGGCACCGATGAGAGTAAGGCCTCGGAAAAGGGTCACGTTCAGGGTTTCGCTTAGGGTTAGGGTTAAGGAATGGGGAGGGATTAGGGTACAGGATAGGGTACGGCAATGCTTATTGGTTAGCGTACGTTTGAGGGCATGAGTTAGTGTTTGTGTACTGGTTAAGTTTAGGGCATTGGTTAGGGTAGGGCATCGGAAGTGGGTCAGGTTTAGGGATGGGGTTAGGGTTAGGGTTAAGGAATGGGGAGGGATTAGGGTACAATTTAGGGTACGACAACGCTTAAGGTTTAGCGTACGTGTGAGGGCACGAGTTAGTGTTGGTGTCCTGGTTAAGATTAGGGCATGCGTGAGGGTAAGGCTTCGGGTGAGGGTCAGGGTTAGGATTCGGGTTAGGGTTAGGGTTAAGGAATGCAGAGGGATTAGGGTACAGCTTAGGGTACGACAGTGCTTAAGGGTTAGTGTTCGTGTGAGGGCAAGGTTTAGTGTTAGTGTCCTGGTTAAGATTAGGGCACGGGTGAGGGTAAGGCTTCAGGTGAGGGTCAGGGTTAGGATTCGGGTTAGGGTTAGTGTTAGGGAATGGGGAGGGATTAGGGTACAGTTTAGGGTACGACAACGATTAAGGGTTAGCATACGTGTGAGGTCACTAGTTAGTGTTAGTGTACTGCTTACGATTAGGGCACGGGTGAGGGTAAGGCCTCGGAAGAGGGTCAAGTTAAGGGTTAGGGTTAGGATTAGGGTTAGGGAATGGGGATTGATTAGGGTACAGGTTAGTGTACGGCAATGGCTTAGGGTTGGTGTCCGTTAGAGGGCATGGGTTAGTGTTGATGTACTGGTTAAAATTAGGACACGGGTGAGGGTAAAGTTTCGGGTGAGTGTCATGGTTAGGTTTCAGGTTAGGGTTAGTGTTAGGGAATCGAGAGGGATTAGGGTACAGGTTAGGGTACCGCTGCGGTTTAGTATTAGCGTACGTTTGAGGGCACGAGTTAGTCTTGGTGTCCTGGTTAAGATTAGGGCATTGGTTAGGGTAGGGCATCGGAAGTGGGTCAGGTTTAGGGATGGGGTTAGGGTTAGGGTTAAGGAATGGGGAGGGATTAGGGTACAATTTAGGGTACGACAACGCTTAAGGTTTAGCGTACGTGTGAGGGCACGAGTTAGTGTTGGTGTCCTGGTTAAGATTAGGGCACGGGTGAGGGTAAGGCTTCGGGTGAGGGTCAGGGTTAGGATTCGGGTTAGGGTTAGGGTTAAGGAATGCAGAGGGATTAGGGTACAGCTTAGGGTACGACAGTGCTTAAGCGTTAGCGTAAGTGTGAGGGCACGAGTTAGTGTTGGTGTACTGGTTAAGACAACGGCACCGATGAGGGTAAGGCCTCGGAAAAGGGTCACGTTCAGGGTTTCGCTTAGGGTTAGGGTTAAGGAATGGGGAGGGATTAGGGTACAGGATAGGGTACGACAATGCTTATTGGTTAGCGTACGTTTGAGGGCATGAGTTAGTGTTTGTGTACTGGTTAAGATTAGGGCATTGGTTAGGGTAGGGCATCGGAAGTGTGTCAGGTTTAGGGATGGGGTTAGGGTTAGGGTTAAGGAATGGGGAGGGATTAGGGTACAATTTAGGGTACGACAACGCTTAAGGTTTAGCGTACGTGTGAGGGCACGAGTTAGTGTTGGTGTCCTGGTTAAGATTAGGGCATGTGTGAGGGTAAGGCTTCGGGTGAGGGTCAGGGTTAGGATTCGGGTTAGGGTTAGGGTTAAGGAATGCAGAGGGATTAGGGTACAGCTTATGGTACGACAGTGCTTAAGGGTTAGTGTTCGTGTGAGGGCAAGGTTTAGTGTTAGTGTCCTGGTTAAGATTAGGGCACGGGTGAGGGTAAGGCTTCAGGTGAGGGTCAGGGTTAGGATTCGGGTTAGGGTTAGGGTTAAGTAATGGGGAGGGATTAGGGTACAGTTTAGGGTACGACAACGATTAAGGGTT